>JAUBYV010000010.1:0-220000 GCA_032760415.1 Diplocarpon rosae | reverse complement strand
GTGGGGAGATGGGAGGGAGGAGGAAGTTGGGGTGGAACAGGGGGGAGAGAGAGCGGATGTTAATGCTGATGCCGATGCTGATGATACAGAGGCCTCGGACGGCGAGTCGAGTCTTGAGATCGATCAGAGCGTGATTTGGAAGGGCACTGTTCATGAGCAGATCTGGGGGGAGCTGGCTGGACGAGAGGTTGATCTTGATGATTCTGAAGCCTTGGACAACGTGTCAAATCTCGAGATCGATTGGGGAGAACTGGCTGCCCGAGGGGGGGAAGAGGAGGCGGTGGGAGGTTCGAAGCTCGAGGCTGACTGGGGTATGACTTGGGATGGCTCTGTCAATGGACAGCAGTCCACAGAGATTGCAGATAAAGAGGAAGCGGAAGAGCTAGAGGTAGAGGGCGGAGATCTTTTCTTCGAGAGCAATATCGGTGAGGAGTCTCACCCAGCCAGAGCACTTCCTTCAAACATCGACGAGGCTTCAGGCGAGCACAGCAGTGACCAAGACGCCTCAGTTTCCTCAGAAGACATCAACAGGCTACAAGACGTTCTCTCTAGCCCCGAGGCCGAAGGAGAGGCCAGGCAACTTCGTCCCACGACATCAGCTGAGAGAAGCGACTCTGATAGTGGAGTCAACGGCAGCGACTATGAGGACAGTCGATCCCTTCTCGATAGCCCCGACAGCCAGCCAAAAGACCACAATAGTCATGCGGACGCCTGGGATCCCCGCCCAAAAGGCCGTCACCCACCAGCAATCGACCAGAGAAACACAGAGGCCAGCTGGTACCAAACCTTGATGACCCGAATATGGGTGAGCAACAGCCTCCAGTATATCTACAACCCTACCTCACAGACAATGGTACCACTGCCACCAGCCTTGCTCCTCAAGAAGAAAGCCGTCATCGAGCTCTTCTTCCACCTCGTCAAGCCAGTCTGGTTCATCAAACTCAGCAGCGACGCGGACTGGATCGGCCCTACCATCACCAAACAGCTGTGGTTTGACGTCTTCACGCAAGCAGAGAGCGAGCAGCTGTTGCAAACCACATACAGAAAGATGCACTACGACGTCGTCGTCCGCGCGATCGCCGTTACCGAGGAATGGGGCTTGAAGTACAATTTCCCAGCCGTTCCGGAGACGGCGACGCAGAGCAGAGAGGCGCGTGCCGTGGAGCAGATCGCGGCAAGAGATAGGATGAAAATCTTTCTCTTGAACGAGGCGTCGGAGGCCACAGTAAATCGGTGGGTAAAGTTCCTGTTTCGTAATATTATACCACCAGAGAATATGCACTGCCTGCTGCATTCTGGGGAGGAGGCTCGGTGTTTGGTTATGGAGAAGATGGTGACGGTGACGGATTTTCCATATAAGGATCAGATTCGGTGGTCGGTATGTACACCCTGACTACTCCCAAGGGGAAAACGATATACTGGCTGTTATGTTGGGTGCTTGCTGACGATGAGTAGTTTGAGAAGCAATTTGAGATGAGACGGAGCGGTGCAAAGAACTTCAACGATGTTATTGAGCAGCATCTCGGCGGATTACTCAACGACCTGAGCCTCAATGAGAAGTAGAAACGGTTGTTGGGTTTCGGCAATGGTGGCCAACTTGGACGCTTCGGCGACGAGTCACCATGGATCCGGGACGAGTGTGGCTCTTCTGGCTGTACCGACCAATATCTTTGAGAGGAAATGGGGTGTCTGTCTGGCTGTGGAGTATCCCTCAAAGATCATCATGGAGAATATTTGCAGCGACAATGGAGACCTCTTGTGTGTAACTACTCTTTATTAGTCACAGCATCACCTGCGTTAGTGTCCTGCTGATTTCTTTTTGCCATCCAGAGCTTTGCGAGCTTGACATAGCGAAGTATTGTGGTGTTGCCGCGCCGCTTCGATGACCAAAAGACCAACACCGTGTCAGTTAACGCAGTAGTATATCGCTTCACTTCAGCATCAACTCAATGACATCGTAATCATTCCTGGTCGTCATAGCCTGTATAGGCACCTCAACATATGATAACCATTCCGGGCCAAGCATACCCAGCAGCGTCCCAAACTCACGCTCCGCAATTCCTTCCACCCACCACAAGTCCTTCACCAGCTTCGTGAAGATCATATAATACGCCAGTATAACAAGCGCTCTCGGCCTCCTGTTCTTAGCGGCAAGAGCAAACTCTTTTGGGCAGAATGAGGGGTACGTTATAACCCGAATCGAAAGCGCCGGGCCTAGTCCGTCTTCTCTTAGCTGGCCAAACAGCGAGCCTAACGCATCGAGCGCCTGGCGGAGGTACTCCAGAAGCTCAAAGTCAGGATCCAGAGGGCTGATTTCACGAAGCATATCGACAAGGATTTGGGGTATAATAGGTGCTGTTTTGAGGGGTTCGATCTCTCGGCGGAAGATGGGGGAGACGCTAAGATTGTTCAGGGCATCGTAGTCTCTGAGTAGAATGATGCTGTTGAGCCCCCGGTAGAGGATCAACCATTGGACAATGATCAGCTCTCCTTCGTCCACTGTCCCGTCTCCGGAGCAGAGGATGGTGACCATGAGGGAAGTTATTAAGCCCGCCTCGTACTTGCGAGTTCCGCACTGCGAGACAATCAGTAGTGGTTCTACGACAATAGCAAGGTAGAGCCACAGCATCCTCGGAAAGTTCAGGTAGGAGTTTGATTAGGTGGTGATGACAGGGACATTCATACAGTAATGTCTGTCAGTGCGTTTCGTAATCCTTTCAGAGCTCTAGCTCGATATATGCCAGTCTGTATCTGAGCTTGCCGTGGATCTGGAAGCAAATGTTGCGAATGTAGCGAAGCGATGCCCAGCATGGTGTTCAGTAGGAAATCATGGTCCAAAGCAAGGCTCGGAACAGCCATCCTTAGAACACCATCGGCCCAGTTACCAACAGCCACGGAGTTCCAAGTCGAAGTCGACCAGTGGTGCATGTAACGCAGATCAGTAGGCGAGAGAATGCCTATTGAGGAATTGATAGCTGGCGACGATGGGCTCATAGTCAGGTCCCAGTCATACCTGTGGATATCTTCTACCTTTTCTTCGAGACCAGGTACGGCGGTGTTGTGCAGCGGAGTGGATAACTGTGAATCTGGTGGTGTAGGGACAGACTTCACGGGAGGAGATACAAAGACACATATGAAGCCTCTTTTACTGCAATAAGAGCACTTTGGTCTGACCTCATCGCACTGGAATCATGAGCACGAGCTAGTCTCCTGATATATTGGGATGAGAGCTTACCTTGACTTTCCGTGCCTTACAGGTTCCACAGCCTCCTCGACTCTTTTTGTGAGGCCGTTTGGAGATAAATTCGGACGGCATTGAGATCAATTCTGATGACCCAAGCGGGCCAGACGCTGCAGCATGAGCGAGGTTCGTCCACGCTTCTATAAAATCTGAAGACCTGGGCCATCGGCCGACAGCTAGAGATTCAGTGTCAGCTGTCTCTATGTGAGCGCTAACACGTGATCTCAAAAGAGATGTTCACATTTCACAACAGAAAGGCCGCTGCTCAAAAGAAGCTCTGGTGACTGTGCGATCTAATAGTCAACAACAACATCAATGAAGTGAAGAAAATATCAGCAGAAGTGCTAGGCCTACACGTAAGGCTACTAGTGCATTATGTGCGAATGCGGCGTATGGCGGCAAAATTAGCCGCTTGCCTTGCCATAACGCGTCTCCCCGACATAAGCGCGTTTGTTTACATCATATACTTTACAGCTCCAGACCACCATCATGAGCTCTATATTCTCCCTTCCGAGTGAGATTACTCTATCTACTCTCTGCGCTCAGTTCCCCTGCCGAGATCAACAAATCCGCACATTGGCCGCCTTGACTTCCGTAAGCCATCCACAAGCCCCCTGACAAAACCACAAATCTCTAATAATCCTCAAAGATCAGAGGCGTAGGGAGTCGAAACATAATTCTGCACGGTCTCGAAGCCACTGGAAAAAGCGCGATCGCAAAGGCGCTGCTCGAGGAACTCTCGAACCCGCCTAGTAGTAGCCGAACGAAGAGTGCTGGACATTCCAAGGATAGTCTACGATATGCGTTCGTGAAGAGTGTTGAGTGTATAGGGGGCCGCCATCTTCTCGAGCAGACCGTGGGAGCTGTAGCAAAGGCGGTAGATTCGGAGGATAATGTTGGGCGCTGCGAAAATCTATCGCAATTGACTGTTGAACTTGGGAAACTGCTGGATGGCTGGGCTCCATCAGCAACAGCGGACGAACAGGGTGGAAAGCAGAGATTTGTGCTGGTATTCGATGGCATAGATCGGCAGCGGGATGCTCCGCCAACACTACTCCCAGCTTTGGCAAGATTGAGCGAGATTGTGAGCTCCCGACATCTCAAAAACCTCATTAGCTAATAGTATCCCCAGATCCCAAATCTCACCACCATATTTATCGTCACCTCGCCCCGTCCCAATATGCTGCACGTCCCAGGCGTACCACATATCTCCTTTCCAGCCTACACTAAACTAGAGCTCCTACGAATTATCGCCCTCACTAATCCCACTCCAACCCTCCCAAAGGAAACAAAAGAGACATGGTCTCGCTACAGCTCCGCAGTCTGGGACTCCCTCTCCAAGCACTTCGGACGAGACATCCTCTCTTTCCGCGCCGTGTGCTTACGTCTCTGGCCACGCTTCATAAAGCCCGTCCTAGACGGCTCTTTAGATCCGACGCCCTTCACCAAGCTGCTTATCGCCAATCGCTCCTTGTTCCAAAACGATGCTGCTTTACTTCACAACATCGTTCCCAATACTCCTGCTCCCGGATCTTCGGCAGCAACAGCAGCGACGAAATACGTAGGCATTGGTGCTCAACTCCCCTTTTACTCACGCCTCCTGCTAGTAGCCGCCTACCTCGCCTCCTTCAACCCACCTAAAACAGACGCGACGCTCTTCATGAAAGCAGCGGCCTCCAAGCGGCGCAAAAAGGGCGGCGGGACCGCCCTCACCAAGGGCCGGCAGGGTGTTGTCAAGCACCGCAAGATATCGCGGAAACTTCTCGGGCCGCAGGCCTTTGTGCTGGAGCGCATGCTGGCGATTTTTCACGCGATCAGGGAGGATTCCGATGCACGTGGCAGGGGCAAGGGACGGGTCGAGGGAAGCGCGGATGTGCAGATGGCGGTTGCGACGTTGGTGAGTTTGAGGCTGTTGGTCAGGACGGGGGTAGCGAGTAGTGTGGATGTGTTGGATGCTGGGACAAAGTACAAGGTTGCAGTGGGCTGGGAGGTGGTTAGGGGTGTGGCGAGGAGTGTGGGGGTCGAAGCGGAGGATTTTCTGGCGGATTAGAAAAACGGTTTAGAGGCAGGCGGGGGATCTTCGCTGTTACCCTCTTATAGACATCGTCTCCCGTGCCGTCCATAATAGATCCGAAGCTCAACTTCTCGCTGCTAGTTTCGGTACATGGCTTCCGATCTATCGGTGCAAGATACTCTGATCACAAAACCAAACCGAATGCCAAAGATACCACATCAAACCAGACCTACAACTGGTCATCAGCACGCAACTAAGAGTTCCGCTAAACGCCTGAAGGGCCTTGCAGCACGCTTCCGGCCCTAGTTGTAGCCGTACAATCGCTTATAGTATTATTCCATCCACGATCGGCGCTCCAGGCTCTCCTCAACGGCGAGTTCAATGCTCAGAACCTCGGTGTCAATATTGAACTAGCGAATAATCAGTAGACGTTAAATCAATGAACCCTCCTCATATCTATCCTTTTCCTTCTTGATTATCACGTATTTTGACATCTAGCCCCATCTGTATTTGCACATCACAGGAGATAGGCCGTGGAGTTCGGTAGGGTACGGCTGAATGACATGATCTCGCTGAGCAGGCATGGCTGATGCGCATACGAAGATAGTATTTGCTGGCTGGCATGCGTAGTCTGGGCTTGACGTTATGCTGATGTTTTAACGTGGATTAGATTGCTGGATCGTGTGCAACTGGAGATGACCTTTGGCACTTCAGAGAGAGTACATATACTATATATGCCGTTGCTGTAGCGGGTGTATTTCGTTTGTATGAAATTCGTGCATCTTGTCTGCGGGTTGTTGACCAAGACTTGGACGGTGGATCGGGAGCAAGGATTGCGTGTGATCGGTACCGTATCTGTCAATAGAATATGCGGAGAGTTTGGGAATCTGCTTCCAAGACTTGTTGGAATTAAGCGAGGTCAATAACAGGTGCAGAGCTACTCTGGTTATTTGTGTAATCTCTGGAGAGGCCATGTTCAACATCACTTGTAACAAGTCATGCATAGGTATTTCTGATCTAATGAAAACTTCCCAAGCTAGATAATTTAAACACTTCTTTTTGATATCTTAACTGTAATTACATCCATACCTACGAGCCTACCACTCTGACTGTGCGACAGCCGACCGTAACTGTGTAGTCAGCTCAAATGCTTCTCCATATCTCTCTTAGGAGGGACTGAGTTCATAGCCCTAGCTGTAAGCTCCCTTCCGAACAAAAATAAATCTTGCCCTTTATTCCTCACACTGCCACAATCCATGTTGATTGTTGCTTTCCTGTCAAGCGCTGGTGTTTGGGAATAGGGAAGGAAAAGAGAGACCTGGCAGGTGGGAAAAATTATAATCCTGCCCATATACTCCTTTCTGCTTCAGAAGAAACAGGAAAAGATAAGTAAAGCGCATCTGAGCTGCTCACAATATTAAAGTACGTACCGATGTTCAGCGAATCCAGAGCTGATCATGGAACGGAAGATGTGTAAGGGGTGATATCAAGGGTTTAAATTTAAGTTGATTAGATATGATTCATGATTCATCTGCTGCCCAATGAAGTTCAAAGCTCTCCCTTAGTTTCATGAGAAGTAAGGCCAGATAGATCGGTCGCTAGGCAGGTATATCTGGGTGGTTCTCTTCCCGCCTAAGCCTGCGACGGAAATGTTAGTTTCAAATGGTGCCATGATGGTTAAGATTAGAGCTATGGGTACAAGGCGAATGTAACATCGCGGCCTGGGAATGAATTTAAGGGCCACAATCAAGAATCAAAGAGAGCGTTTAGAAGAATACAAGACTCCTATGGGGAGGACTAGACTCCAAAGCATGGTGATGATCGCTGCTCTATTCCCAGCCAGCCATACCTGTACACATACCCACCAGCAACTCCAGACTCCAGAGCCCGATTCCCTAGCCCCGCACGTTCAAGCAAACAGCTCCTTCGTATCCAGCGCATCCGGCTCCATCTTCCGCCCACCACTCGTCCGCAGCCCCAACTCGCCCTTCTTCGCGAGAAGCTCAATGCTGTGCTCCGCGCGCGAGTTGTACCTCCCCGCCTTCTTCAGCCGAATCTCACTGCGGACTTGGTTCGGGCTCACAAACTCCTTATTCTCATATATGATCGGGCCGCCGAAACTGCCTTCCTGGATGACGATTGGAGTCAACACGAACCGGGGTCCGATCTCCACGAGACTAATCTCGGTGTCCTTGCCCTTGACGTTCTTCTCCTTGAGCTTGGGCGTGCCGTCTGTGGAGGAGGCATCTGAAGAAGTTATCTTCGACGCTTCTGTCTCGGTTATTTGGTAGTTGCGGATCCAGATCTTGCCATCAGCCAGAGTGAAGCCCATCACGTGGTCGATAAAGGGCTTGATCTTACGGGCGCTTTTGGGCACACCGAAGATGTGCAGGAAAAGCTCCTTGAGCACGCGCAGGTGCGGTTCCTTGTCGAAAGAAGCATCGAAGGAGAGGATTGGCCGGGAGCCTTTGAGGCAGTTGCCTGTGAAGTGGAGTTCTTCCATTGTGTGTACTGTGCTCTCGTCAGCTTCGAGTAATTTACATGTGGTATATTTGTAGCATGGGCGGAGGGCAGGAAAGAAAACGTACGGTTCTGCATGTGCATCTTTACAGTCGGTCCATTGGGCGCTTTGCTCATCCACAAGTACAAGTCCTTACCCTTGCGCGCCTCGAAAAAGAAGACATTATTGCAGTTATACAGTTCGGCCAACTCGTTCAATTGGTGCAGCTTCGATTTCGTATCGAGCTTCGCATCCTTCCGGCCATGTGGTAACAGCGAAGCTAGATCATTCAAAAGATGACGGTGTCTATCTCGCAGGTTCTCATCAGCATCCGCCCTCAGTTGCGTGTAGAGCTCGAGTCTTCTCACCTATAAGTTATTCCTCGCGATGACAGGATCAGCACTCTCTGTTTATTTTTCTTGACTCCGTTCGCAGGAATTTCCTCCTTGAGTCCAGAGGTCTTCGAGAGCGATTTATAGACAGATGCCATTGTGTTTGGTGAGAATACCGGCGTTGGCGCAAAATATCTGGATCGAAGCCGAAAATTGAAAACCCTCGTTTTGTGTTTTTTTGATATCAGCTAATCTAAGCGTGGTTTCGATACAGTAGGCTTGTCCTCTTTGGTCGCTAGTGCAACTTGCCAGCCCACCCTCTCTCACCTGAGCTCGTGAGACTTTGATTCGTATATACGTACAGAATGAGGCTTCCATTTTCTGATTCAGAAAGAAAATATTGCGTCTCTGCAGATTACCACTGCCTTTCCTAAGGCTTCTGCCACTCCACAATATGATCCTATAGTAGTTCCACTTTCAGTAAAAAAAGTGTAATTTCACAATTCACGAGCACCACAGTCTCTATTCTGCTTGATAAGTCATGCTTGGTCTCAAGATACTTTCACCATCTCGTCTCCCATCTCCGAAACTCGACATTCCCTGTTCCATCACATCCTGCTATCCAGGCCTTAACACCTCTGACCCTTGAAGTAGCTCCGCGTATCGCATGGATATCACAGTGTAGCTTCACATGGCGAAGAGGCCATGGATGGTGGGTGGGTTGGAATCTGCTTGGCATCTCACAAGTTTGCTTATACATACCGAGGTCATTGACATACAGTACACTCGTAGACATGTAAGGGCGCAAGGAGAAGTCGAGTCTAAATCTGTAGCATATTACTCCAACAGATGTTTGTAAGACACAAGAGGCTTTGGATAGTCCTGGGAGATGGTGGTGGAACTCGGACAAAGGTCCAGCACTTCGAAGACTCAGCACTAGGACGAATAGGGAGGTCAATAACAATACCACGACGAAGCGAAAAACCAAGCTGGGGTTTGCATTTACTACATTCCGCGCATATTTCAACAAGACGTACAAATCAACAAATTAAAAACCGTAGGACCAAAATCATTAGAGGCCACTTCATTGACTAAAGCAGCCGTACGCGATCGTTGAATGCCTGAAATTCCACCCACAAAGACCACGCTGCAACAACAGACACCAGGAAAAATGAAAAAGGATAATCCGGAATAGTCACCAGAATCCGTGTTCCTCTAAGAGCTAGGCCCTTTTGTGCGCCGCCATCTTTGACCGCAACCTGAAATCTCCATGACTCATCATGCTCCCATCGTAACATGTTATAGACGCCTCGCATTGGATCAAGCCTCAACCAACCAGAATATGTTCCTCGTAGCTGCGTAAATGAAAAGAACACAGACGGGCTCTAGCAACAGCCACTTTTCGCTGCGCTTTCCTCTGTAGGGTGGCTTAGTGAGATATTTGTGCCGGCGCCGATATTGGCCTGTGCGGCGTCCCCGTTATCTAGAGCTTTCTGGGAAACAATCCGGTAAATTTCTGCAGGTAGAAGTCAATCAAGTGCTTTACTTGGCAGTCCGGGATACTGGTCTGGATGCTGCATACCTGTGAGGATGTTTTGAAACGCCAGCTCTACGTTACTAGCATCGAGTGCTGAAGTTTCGATAAAGGAAAGGTTGTTCTCGCCTGTGGCCTGGTGTCAGCATGATTCAGCTGCGCTGGGCGAGTGGTTTCGTACTTGCAAACTGTTTTGCCTCCTCTGTTGGCACAGCCCGCAGATGTCTCAAATCACTCTTGTTTCCGACCAGCATGATGACAATGTTCGAATCCGCATGGTCCCTTAACTCCTTCAGCCATCTCGTAACGTTGTCATATGTCTGATGCTTGCTGATATCATAGACGAGCAGCGCTCCGACGGCGCCCCGGTAATAGGCTGATGTGATAGCTCTGTATCTCTCTTGCCCAGCAGTATCCCAGATCTGCGCCTTGATCGTCTTTGCATCTACCTGGATGGACCGGGTTGCGAACTCTACACCGATCGTGGACTTGGAGTCGAGGTTGAACTCATTGCGTGTGAAACGACTCAAAAGGTTGGATTTCCCAACGCCGGAGTCTCCAATCAGGACCACTGCAGGCAGAATATTAGCAAAGAGGATTGGAAGAGAGTAGGGGCAAGACGATCAGAGATGGGATCAGGCTCACCCTTGAAAAGAAACTGTGCAGCGCCGGTCAGTGGGCGAGTTCGCAGCGGATTGACGAGTGTGAAAACTTACATCGTACTCGTCATTTGCCATGATTGTGAAAGGAGGGGGTTGGTTGTTGTTTTTTTTTTTTTCAAATAGGAGGGGAGGGGGCGGAGGAGGTGGGATGGGTGACAGAGAAGTTGTCGCAACAACGACTGGCAGCGGGTCTTTGGCGATGGTGAATGAGCTAGGCGGGGCTTGGCGCTGTCCCCAAATATCAGGCGCGACCCATAATTGCTGCGCTTATATTATTTCTAGTTATATCTAACAGAATCCCATTCGTCTTCAAGACTTCACTTTCATTTCTTCTCAATGACGATTATCACTACTGCGAAATCAATTCGAGCAAAATATACGGTAAAGGAATGCCTCCAGCAGACTCCATGCTGCATCCAATTGCCGGTGCTTGAGACAGGTCCTAACGCCTCTCAAGAAGCCGTCGTTTCGAAACCGCATCTACAGTAGGGCCGGCGCATTCTGTCACGTGAAAGGGTGACAACGACGTAGAAATCAACATACACCATCCTAAGGTAAGTTGGCGGGTGTATGAGGAGTCTGTATTGATCTAACATCTAAACAGACTGCACACTGGTCCCTGAGTTCCTGGTTTTGCACGCAAGGCATTTGCTCATGGGAAATCCCGCGCGAAATCTGGTTCCTGAGATCGGATACCGACAGCTTGGGCAACCTACGTATCCTTCTGGCGAGCCTGCGCCTTACTGAAGCTCACATATTATCGTTTCCTCGGTCTTACCGACAGAACCTGTTGTCGGCTCCGGCTGTGGTCTGCAATATGGCGTCCGCGTCGCAGTGTCGAGATGAAGACGACATCTCCGTTACCTCGACGGTGTCCGATCAATACAGCGCCGACGACGAGTTTGAAGTCGATCGAATACTAGCTGAAAAGGGCGGAACCCAGAGCGGTAAGTTCTACCTTATCTCGTGGCTGGACTACCCAATCGAAAAGGCAACTTGGGAGCCCGCAAACCACGTAGGACCCGAATGTTTAGATGCATGGAAGAAAAGAATGCAGCGGGAAAAGGACGGCCGGGAGCAGCCCTTTGATATCGAAGGATGGGAGGTGAGAGTGAAGAAAGCTGAAAACGAAAAGGCGGACCGCAAGAGAAGACGAGAGGCCAAGAGAAAGCGAGTACGGAAGGCCAATCTTCAGGCATTCGCAGAGAAAGTAGCTAGTAAGCCGTCCGACGGTGATGCATCATGCAGTGAGGCGACGGAAGAGTATCTGGTAGAGTATGATCGTGGGATGAAGATCAAGGGGCCCGCGAGACGAAAAAAGACAGCAGTCAAGAAATCACCATCCAGGTTGGCCATCAAAGGTACAACCTTCGAGGAACTAGGAAATGAACCATCCAAGGCAGATTCCAGAATCGAAGAAATGCAGATAAGGAGGTCTAACCGTGGCTCAAGTCGGGCTCGAGAGGTACGACCAGACATTCTCTACAGAAGCCTACCATTCTTTGAATCAGCAGCCACCTCAAAGCTAGCAGGAATGGTTTTGCAAATAGTTTCCTGAATAAATAATCTAATATCAAGTAGGTCTCGTCTAAACATAATGTATCAGATTCTGATGAAGATCTACCGTTGTCTCAAATTGCTCGAACACAGCCAAAGACAAAGGTGCTTTCGGACTCTGATGAAGATCTCCCACTGGCTCAAGTTGCACGAGCACAGCCAAAGACACAGCCGGTGTCTTCTACCAGTGGATCATCAGCTCAGCGACTGATCACAGCAGCACCGACCAAGGATCCGACCACTGCTCTATCATCCTCCGCAGTGAGACCACCTGCTTCTAGTAGGCCATCTAGCATTGGAGCCAGCAGAGAAACTCCACGTCCACGAGGAGGACTCAACAACAGAGCCGGTAAACTTGCGACACGGGGAGGGCCGAGCATGGCTAGAAATGTCTTTGAGACGGGGGAACCGGCGAAAAGACGTGGCAATCTACTGACAAATGCCACGAAACCCTCGATTGATCCGAAGGTCTTCGGCATTATCAGTCACCGCAGGTCAGTGAGCATTTTCTCTTTCAGTATGGGCTTTAATATAGAATTGCTATGCGAGTATCGCTCAGGTATAAATTTCCAAAGCTCGAAACGCTAAATGGTCTAGAAAAGCCGAATTGCAGGGAAGAGACATGGCCGAAAGAGCTCCCGATCTCGGGGTACTTGGCGGCCTCATCGACCCATCGAAACCAGCATCCATACAACCCGTCAAGCCGTCAGATCTTCGCAAGCTGTCCTCCAGCACATCCAACCAGGCAGGACTAGACAGGGCTCCTGGAAGAAGCGATCTTTTCTTGTCCAGAAATGAAACCCCGAATCCCGAAATACCTGAAAATTACCTTTCGGTCCCTGCTCGACAAACTCTGCACCAGCCGACAAGATCCCGACGCCCTGTATGTTTCTTCTGGGACAGACAGCAAAGGCACATCGGCGGACCTTGCCAGAATGGAGAGAGTTGTCACTTTGAGCACACTTACCATTACGGCCTGACTGTAGCTGCGGCCCCTGATCTTTGGGTATCCCCAGCAGCTGAGCCATCTTTGCCGACTTCGAAATTTTCAAAAATTCCGACGAACGATGTCGCCAGTCTCCCGACTGGACAAGATCCTGTATCGACGAGTTCCGTCGGTCAGGAAGAGAGAAAATCAAGACCCCTCATATGCTTCTTCTGGGACAGGTGGATGAAGAACGCGCGCAACCCACCTTGTGTCAAACGCTCTAGCTGCACTCGCGACCACACATACGAACATGGCCAGTTAATCGCTGGGCCGCCTCCAGGGTTTAAATTTCCCTCATCTGATCGATTCCCTCCTCCGTTGCCACAACGTAATAACCCATCCACTGACGAAGATACCGATGTGCCTTTTTCCGGATCCATTCAAGCTACTAGTCTGACAGGCCAAGTGCAAAAGATTACCAAACCTGCTCCGTCAGTCTCTTCTGCGTCCGATTTACCTTCTGATAAGACACCGTCTGGCGCCAAAACACCATGGAAGGCCGGACAACCTGTTTGTTTTTTCTGGGACAGGGCACAAAAGAGCAGTATTAACCTGCCTTGCAGAAACGGAAACTACTGTAATTACGCCCATACTTATGAGTTGGGGACGACTATCGCTCCAGCTCCTTCAGGCTTCTCTTCGCATGACCACTATGCTACACACGGTAGACAATCGGACCTCCCGGTCGAGCCGGATACGAATGCTCCGTCTGCCTTGTCAACGGTTCACTCGGGCCGTCCATCGGAGTCAAAGACTCATGTATGCCCCTTCTGGGATGCAGAACAGAGGAATAGCTCGAAATACTCACCTTGCACGAAAGGTGCGAACTGTAGGTATCTACACACCTACATCGGCGGTTTCCCTATTGGTAGTGCAGTTTGCTTTTTCTGGGACCAAAATCAAAAAAACAACAAATGTCCGCCATGTGCCGATGGGCCAGTGAATTGTATGTATCGGCATTCGTACGGAGAAAACGCGCCCATAGCTCCAGCTCCGCCTCACTATAAGCACCCATATCCAACAGCACGGCCACAATGGAACCCAGAGAATTCCCGAAATGCTATTTGCTATTTCTTTTTCAATGGACGTGAGTGTGATATGAGTACTTGTAGCTTCTTCCACAGCATGGAGCCTGGGATGCCAATCGCACCATTGCCCGAAGAACAAGTCGTGCATGCCACTACTAGAATGGAACAAGAAAACCATAGCTACACACAGTCTGCATCTTCGGTCAATCAAGAGGATTCAGTATTAAACGATACGCCGGCTATCGCAAACGCCCAGCCTGTTCGGCCACTAACTCTACCTCGCGCTCTACCACCCACGACTACATGCCGGGAACTAACCACTCGGCCCTCAGCTATCTCAAACAGACCGGCCTGGGACCCTCGAGATCCACACAAAGCAGTATGCTACTTCTGGTATAAAGGAAGTTGCAAGAGACAGATGTCTTGTAATTATATTCATGACCTAAACCCCATAATTCCTATATCACCACCTCCATGGGACCATACAGCGGCCAAGACGTGCCCTTTGTGGGCTGAAGGTCGGTGCTCCAAAACAGCCAGAGATTGCTACAATCTGCACGAGTATGTTGACCCTGCTCCGCGGCTCCGTCGTGGTTCTTCTTCAAACTCTCGAGCCGAAGAAGTGTTTGCCTCAACAAATCACCTTCTCATTCGTCCAAGAAAAAAATCTGTCAAGTTTGCCGACGACCCGATGGAGTTGACAGAAGAGCTACCGAGCATGTCTTTGGATCATCTCTCTCTTGACCAGCAAGCCCCAGCATTCACCATTCCTGCGAATCATGTAGCCTGCCGGTTCTTCAAAGCAGGGGCAGGTTACTGCGAAAATGGAGCGTCGTGTCAATTCGTGCATGATTATCCAAAGCAGCCTGATACGATTTATGTGAACAACAAGCCATCGCCGATCAGAGAGATGTCCACCAGCGTTCCTTCTGACGTTCAGCCAAGGCCTGAAACTTTGTCTAAGACTGTTGATAAAGATGTTGATATGCTAGGGTCTAATGTAAGCCAGCCTGAATTCGGTAACCAAACTCATGCTGCGTCGCCAAATTTTACTATGAAACCAATCTCCAAATCAAATAGCGACATGTTCAAGATGGGAGAACTCGCAAGCAAGAAATTGACAGGACGTCTTGGTGCTATGACTAAAGAGGTTGTTTTTGGATCTGACGAAGCCCAATCATTGTCTCTTGACTTTGGTGACTTGGAGCTTGACAAACCAGACCGTTGGAAGCTGACGCTCACCTCTGAATCGAAGATCATTTTAGATCAGATTTGTCTGGCGCAAGACGTTCGACTCCAACAGGGGTTGATCACACGGCAAGTATTATGGTGCGGGAGTCTCACTGCAGCGGATCCTGAACATTTGGAAATGCTCAAATCGATTGACCAGGCTGTTGATGAATTAGCACTGTGTGCTGCTGGCTTGGTATCAACCTTTGCGGGCTTCGCGATCCTGATCTTTCCCTCGAGAAAAAAAGAATGGCGGTTCCTAGAGGATTCTGCCCGGTATTCTTCCGACGACGCTCCATTGCGATACATGATCTTTAGACACGAGAACAATTTCAACCGATCTCGAAATTCGCCTTCCAGAGTCGAGTTCGGGAAACCATTCAGAAAACTGCTAATGGACAGAGTGCATGGCCTCCGCCTGAACAGCTTGGTCCCAAAATATGGCAAGGATCAGAACCCGTTCAAATTCTATCTACTGTTTCCGCGATCCGAGGAGCAGAGTTTGGATTTCTTCTCAGCCTGGATCCGGTCTTCCAATGCTGAGTCACAGATATTCGACAGCCGGACAAAGGGCTCTTGGGACTTCTTCGTTAAGAATCACGAGGGCTATGGAGTCATTTTCATACATGACTCGCTCATTGGCACTATCTCACAGTTGCATTCTGTGAGCAAGCTTCTAAAAAGTTCTAGTATTTGGATATGGGATGTCTCAGATTCGACATCACTTTATCCTAGGTTTCCGTCCATATTACGGGAGCCAGAATCGGAGTTGGGGACAATCAAATTCACACGCCTGTTCCCCCATGGCTGTGCGTTCCTCCTCACCCCTAGCTTTCTCATTTCAGAACCAGAGCTTTCGTACGACCTGTTGAAGTGGTTCTTTCTAAAATCTCAAAGTTCCACTCCTGGAACGTGGAAACTCGTTTGCTGCTCTAAGCTCAACGATTATATTCTGGACCTTGCGGATGCCAAAGTCATGGAAAAAGAAGCGTTTGAAAAAACACACAGAGATAATCCAGCTAGAGAGTCGATGCTGAAGCAAAAGAAGCTAAGCTACGACCATTGCGAATTGCGATATAAGAGTCACACCCTCCTTGCTCAGGCAAAGGGAACTATCTATCCACTTGGTCATGGCGATGGCGACTCTGATTCAGATTCGGGCTTCAATGAAGATATGGACGGTCCGATAGTAGAGGCTCCAAATATGATTGACCCGGATGATGAGGAACAGCTCGTCAGATGGTTCGCGGCTTGGTCCATGCAGAAACTGGACGTCCACAGAAAGTTTGGAATCATCGGTACGAACCAAGAAAATGCCGTTCGAGCCACTCGACTAAAGCTTAAACCCCCGACTAAACCTCTGCTAAGTGTCCAGAAACAGAAAGCCCGCGAAATTGCAGACAAATACTGCAAGCCCACTGCCAAGAAGCTGGACCACATTGAAACCCTTGAGCTCACAGCAAACTTTTCTGATAGCTCAATGGCTATGGACCTAGATCATCCCGTAATATCTAAGCACGGTATCGATATCAATCACCCAGAAGACGTTTTAGAGTTCATCCGTCAAACCGGATCAGATCCCGAAGACGCCAAGCGATACCTGGCAAAAGCTAACAATAATGTCAGCAATGCTGTACAGATGTACAAGCATGAGGATCGTGACGAGCAAGTCGTCGATGTGATCAACAGTGAGAGGCGCCGGCCGCTCCTACCACTTGTGATCAAAGATTCGGACCTAGAACGTACAACCTACAATGATACTGCCAATAGAACAAAGCAGGATACGAAGCTGAGAGGGGCTGGGCACGACACAGATGGTAAAGTCCGGGGCAGATCAGAATCGAATAACGGGGGCGTCTTCGATACTAATAAAATACTCATCGCACAACAACCTGCGTGCAAGACTGTATCGACAGGTCTGGAAGTAGAAGCCGGGGACAGTATCAGATTCATCAAATTTGTTTCGGGAAAACGCCATTATGCGATGAACCTGCGCACTAACGAGCGGGGACAAGTTCATGAGGATCTGTTCCACCCGGAGCCTACGGCGATGAGCCATGATCAGACACGCTCCTCCTTAAGCAACAAGAGACCCAGTTCCGTCATTGCAACCGACACTTTCGTCTTGAGCTCACTCTCGTCCATTGAAACAGACCGTCCCGAACACCCCGTCAGACCCAGTTTTGCCCCTAAGGAAGACAAGGAGGTCTATAAGAGCCAGCGCACCATCGGCCAAACTCCGCAGGAAGAAAGTGTTGCTGTGGGATCTAAAAACACGGAAGTATCTGATCAGAGAAGTAGTCTTGACTCTGTGTCTCTCACGTCGAATGAGAGCGTCCGGCCACCAAAGCGAGCACGCCGGGAGCGTCCGGATCGGGCCTATGAAACCAAGGAGTTTAGGGCCACGAGTGCTTGGTATAGTGAGTTGTACGAGGCTGGGCAGGGGTGGGAGTATATCGCTGTTCTGACGGACTGGGCTGAGGCGAAGAAGTATTTGCAGTTCAAGTAACTGTGGAGGAAGTCGAGGCGCTGCTCGGGGCTCTTGACTTTTTAGTCAGACGCTTCTGGATCCATGAGCTCGAGTTAAAATGCCATTCTGAAATATAATCTGGCGTTCAACAGGGCGCAGCACTGCAGAAGTCTGGTGCAGACATAGGAGATTCAGCTAGCCTTGCTATAATACCACTGTATATACACAGGTTCACCTGTCTTGGGCCTTTGCTTCTAACGTAGAGAAGCCGAAAAGAACTCGGAACTCGGGAAATATGAAATATGTCGCTGTTCCCGGCCCTCTGCCTGTACTGTTTCCCACCTCCCCCCTTTGCCAGTCAATTCCTTGTTAAGTATTTAATTTATCGCTACATATACCGTTTCGCTCCATCCCCCTCCCAGTTTGCTGCCTGCAGCTGTAGACATATTGCTTCGTCGTGGGCTAAACAAAGCCCACCTGAAGTTTACCACAAGAGGGGTTAAGATGGGCTTCCAGGGATGAGTTTACAACCACATGGGCTTCTAGTATCCCTGCGATGAAGTATATGCCGTGTTTCATTTGCAGTAATAGTTAGTATACGCAGTTGATAACTTGAGTCTTTGCTGGAGTAATGAAGTGGGAGATTAGACGTGGGGATCAGAATGAGAATCAGGAAACTTAAGGAGTCTGTACTAAAAGCCCTCTTATTGCATCTCGGAACGTTCACAATATTAGTGGCAAGTAGGTAGCCTGGCTGGTAAGCGTGACAGTAGTTGAGCGGAAAGAAGTAATTGCTGAGAGGTAGGTAGTACCTAGTTCAATACGTCTATGTACACATATACATGCTATCAACTAATGCTTTTCCCCTCATTGATATAATTCTGGTGTATAGTTCTTACCAATCTGGTGTAGGATCAAATCTGCTCTGCTATAAGATTCCATCCACACCTGCAACACAAAGGCCCTGCAGCATGAAGGAAACAAGACACACCAAAACAATACATCTTGAGTAACACGCCTGGAACAACGTGCAGTAGGACCCTGCTCTTGACATCCTCGCGTTTCAGTATGATTTGATTAACGAGCAAGCTGATCGAGTAATCTCATCAAATGAAGCAAATCAACAGACCATGAAAACAGATAGCTAAACAGAGGAATATCAAGTATTCAGCAAAATCCCCCTTCCTATAAAACTTGGTCTGGATTGGTGGATTTCTTTTCTCGATTGGTATGATACAATAAAGTCAAAAACAAAACAAAACACAACAAGATATGGTATATATTTATCTCATCATACCTTGTCAAGAAGTATTGCATAAAACAAACATGTGTAATGATAACACAGAACACATAGCAACTGATGGAAACTGAAATACTGGTTGAGACCATAAATCAATTCCACAACTCACAATCCAAGAACTAGGCTTATCACCACGTACATTTTTCCCAACCGACGATATACTATTACTAAGTATGTTTCTAAACACGGTTGGATTTCCTGTTATGAAAAGTAATGAATAGTACATATAGTACATATAGTATGTATAGTCTGTATAGTATGTATACCATATACTTAACAGGGCGTGGTAGTTTACTCTAGTTTTCTTCGTAAATGTTATCATGTTATACTGTAAATCATTATTCTTACATGACCTTTGATTTCTGTTGGCTCATAATTTTACCAATAGCCACAAGGGTAAGTTTTTCTGCAATATGTGTACATGTTTGCCTTGCTTAATGCTATTTTCCTCTGATGTTTGCAGTGCAGTATCAGAAGTAGATGATATATAAGGAAAGTAGAGCAGAGATGTGTCCCAAAGTAAATTCCTGTCAACAGAGGAAGAGCTATGGAAAACTAAAGAGCTAGCTCGAGACATCGTCGCTTTCTACCCATCCAGCCATCTACGCCTAAAAGTAGAACCACAGATATCGATTATCTATTCTTCATCCATTTCCTCCACCCCACTCTCGGCTTCGATTCCAAACCTTCTACAAAAACCACCCCACTCCCCGCTCTCCACGCCATCACTCCCAATCCTCTCTTCCACCTCGCTCAGCATCTCCCTTGTGCCTGAGTCGACGACCCCAAACACCAGACTCGCCTCACTCAGATCCCTTTCCAGGGGCAAGGGCGTGGGGCCCAAGGATGGGAGCTGCATATGCGGCAGAATATTGAGCAGCAGCTGGCCCTCCAAACCCCAGAAGTAGCGCGCGCGCTCGACGGACACCGTGGAGAGGGCGTAGTTCATAGTGGCCGGTACATCGCCGAAACAGGCTTCCTTCGCGAAGAGGAAGTCCATGCGCTCCGTCTTGGTGCTGGTGTTCTCCACGAGGTGCAGAATGTCGGCCGGGGACAGCTTCATGATGTCGCGCACGAGACGGCGGTACTCGTTACCCTCGCCCCAGGCCATCTTGGCAAGCGCGCGGGCAGGCAGAGAGTGGGAGTAATGGTCCTGCACGATGGAGTTGGAGGGGTAGAGGTCGGATTCGACTAGTTGCTCCACGTGGGCGAGGAACTCCGAGAGCTGGATGTGCTCGGCTGTGGAGTAGGTGCGGAGCAGTCTGTGCCGCGGGTCGTCGAAGGCCGCCGGGGAGGGCGGGTAGGGTGAGTATTGTGTGTATGTGCGGGAGT
This sequence comes from Diplocarpon rosae, assembly GCA_032760415.1. Lineage (NCBI taxonomy): Eukaryota > Fungi > Ascomycota > Leotiomycetes > Helotiales > Drepanopezizaceae > Diplocarpon > Diplocarpon rosae. The sequence goes on along the minus strand of JAUBYV010000010.1, from coordinate 199,812 downwards.
GAAAGAGCGTGGTGTAGGTCCAGTGGTGGTAGATGGCTCTGCGCAAGCGCAGCTTCTCATGCGGATGGAGCAGGCGGCGGTTGTCCGAGCAGACGCGCCAGCGTAGACGAGGGTACAGCTCTGTCCAGCGCTCGGCGACCTTGCCGTATGTGACCATCTTCTTCATTTGTTCGATGGTGAGCCTCGGGGAGGGGCCGACAGCGATAATGCGAGCGAGGAGAGTATCAATACGGATTTCGGTGCCGATAGGTTTGCGGCTCTTGTCGGGCTCGTTGGCCAGGACGAGTTTAAGGAGGGCAGGAAGAGGGCTGTAGGAGTTGTGTAAGCCTTGCGTGAGGAGATGCATACGGCGACCCAGGAAAGTCCGGTAGATTCTGCGAGAAGCGCGGGCGAAGGCGAGGAGGTCTTGTAGCTCACAGAGGTCGAGGATCTTCTGGATGAGCTCGGTGGAGATGGTGGCGAGAGGCATTGTGATAGTCTTTTGGGTGGCTTCTATCTTCGTGTTTGGCTTCTTCTTTTCTGATCGCGGGCGCGTGTTAGCACACTCAATAATCAGATCGTGTCAGTGAAGATAGGAGAACTTGCTCTTTCTATACCTGGATATAGCTTCTGCTTCCCGTCCCAACGAACAATTGCGCCAGCCTCCTCTCGACGCGCAGACAAACTACTTCACACCAGAGGCTCGAGGAGAAATGATAAAGATATCGACAGGCAGTCGATAAGCACGCGCTGGGAGCTGTTATGTACAACCACCAGCGGGAGGGAAAATGCGTAACCTAACTCCCACACACCCCTTCGTTGGGGCTATGGGTGATGGAGCGCAAGACATCTCTGGAAGCTCTGCTGCTCGAGGAAGCCAGTCGCGTAGGACTGGAGAGCTGTGGTTGAGGCATGATTGTGATGATGGTAAAGAGAAAATTATGGGCAGGAGAAAGAGTCGCGCTTCTTATTTACCATGGTAGCCCCTGTCGCGGTCGCACGATTCTCCGAGGCGGCACGTGAGAAAACTCTCTCACAACATATACCCACCCTACCTTGACCAGGCTTGCATCGGCACACGTCCTTGCAACATCAAAACTTCAATTGATCCGGCGCAACACGTGCTCGATGCTGTACACCAACACGCGCTACAACTACTTCCCAAACATGCATCAGTGGGCAACAAACTCGTACAAATTCCACCCTAACTATACCACAACAACTGCTGTCACCTTACACGCCCGCATCAGACTCGCATCTTCGCTATTGTTTCGCTTCCAGTGACTCTAGATTCAGTGAAGATCATGTTCCAACCGGTGTGCTTACGCTCGGCGGTAGCTCGAGACCAGCAGCTGCAACCGCATCATCCATAAACGTGTCCGCGCCAGGTGCCAAAGTCTCCTCATCCGTCTCATCCTGCTCAACGTGCTCCTCATCCCACTGCCTCACGCTTCTCTTGATGAACCGTATGCTATCATCCTGGTGAGTTCTTAACATCTTCCCAAGTCCGCTGCCGTCGACCTCCCCTCGGCTGATGTTGATCTCCGCCATGACGACGTTGCCGAAGCGCTGTTTCCGAACCTTGCGAGAAGACTCTTCGTCTGACCAACAGGCGTGGTCGGGCGAGACGTAGATCAACGAGTGATCTCTGTACCATCTAGATAGGTTCTGGTCGGTTTCGGATTTCACGGGGCGGAGAGAGCTGACCACGAAACAAAGAATGCCGGCGATCCTGTCTTTGGCATCTACAAATTATGAGCATGAGCCAGTGGATAAATCGTGAGCCGGAGTACGAACCTCGAGAGATAAGTAGTTGCTTGATACCGAAGTAGGCATCCCCCACGCCCAGCAGAGTCAGGCTTGCATTGGGGTTCAGCTCGATGTAGTTGTCCCATAGATAGCAAAGCAGCTCTCTCGTCTGCTGAGCTATGATACCTTCGGTTGGCCGAGCAGCATATGGATCACTGTCGGCTTCGAAGAAGATGTGTTGAGGTATGTTGATGTCGATGACGCCAAAGCCATGTTCTATTGCCCATTTGATATATGGAAGAAGCGCATCCGTCTGTCGTCCATCAGCGCGGGTCAGGGTAGGGAGGCAGAGCGCTTACCACAAAAGTATTGTGGGCATCTACGGTGTTATCATGGGGGTCTGGCTGAGCGTGTATCTCGGGCCTGGAGTGAGGATTAGATAACGTCTTTTTTCTTGTTCGGGAGGGGATGACTTCCGGGTCATGGATGATCAGCAGGATCTTCTTTGCCTTGTTCAGCTCCGGGGTGACCAGTACCTGGTTCTCGAATGATCTGCTCAGCTTGGTCCGCTGCACGTAGAGTGGGATCATGTCGTGTTGCTCAGCAAGGTCGCTCTTTTGCGCAGTCCGGATAATCTCGCTGAGCCGGCTGGTACCGATATCCTTCAGTGCGGACAGAGGCACGACCCCAGGCCTCATGCACTCCCAATACGCCGCTTGTATCCTCTTGACGTTGTCGAGAGTGTGAGCAGCAACTTTATTGAGAGGCGGGATTGTCATCCTCTGCGGCGGCTCGCCCATCAAGGTCTTGGCTACAGCCAGAGCAGACACCGAGATTGCTCTCAAGTTGTAGCCACCTTCCAGACAAACGGCCACCCTCCCGTCAGCCAGCGACATGAGCATATGCGTCATGTGCGCGTAGCAAGGCGGAGAAACCCAGCAGCCACCCAGCTCGTCGCCTGCAGCAGCATCGAAACCAGCTGAGATGATCACCAGATCTGGATCAAATTCTTGAGCGATCGGCATGACGATCTTCTGGAAGGCCGCCATGTACTCCCCATCACCAACGCCCTGCTCGGCCCAGCCAATGTTGACATTCATTCCGAGGCCAGCCCCGACCCCGCACATGCCCAGCCCACCATCAGGCATCTCATCGTCTTCGGGCGGCCCTGGGTAAAACTCTCCGTTTTTGTACACGTGAAGAGAGACATAGAGCACATTCGGGTTGTCGTAGAACATGTTCTGGATGCCGTTGCCGTGATGGACGTCCCAGTCGAGTATCAGGACTTTCCGGCATTTTTCGGGGTAGTCTCGCATGCAGACCTTGGCGGCGATGGGTACATTGTTGAAGATACAAAACCCCATGGACTCGTTGTGCTCGGCGTGGTGTCCAGGAGGGCGGATGACAGCAATGGCATTCTTCACCTTGCCCTCGACCACGTTCTTGCAAGTCTCGATCGCAGCCCCGGCTGAGACGAGGGCCGCTTCGTAGGTGAGGTTGCCAACGTAGAGCGACTTTCGCCCGTTGTCAAACTCTTCGGTCATGTGTCTCAGCTCCATGGAGGTCTTGTCACCCAAAGACCTGACCCACTCGTAGTGGCCCGCCGCATGTGCCGTGCATATCTCCTCCCGGGTTGCCTGTCGAGCGGGGATCCGCCACATGTACTGGTTGGGCGATATTCTCACGGTCGCCTCCTGCTCAAGGGTAGTGCCAGTACAGACCAGTCCGTTGTCCTTGAACTCGGTCATGATCGCCTCGATCCGACGCGGATCCTCGGGATGGTGAGGATTAGCCGAGAAATCAGCATTGGCGTGAAGCTTCATCCGATCATCGTAGCAGCATCCTGTAGGAAGGTTCGCCCGTCGAATGACAACCTTCGTGTCTGGCGGCGAAGATTGTGACTTGTTGCGCGACTCGGCTTGCGGTAAGTCGAGAAGTTTGAGATCTTCAGCCCGGCATAGGACGCGGGGATCCACAAAGCCGTTCTCGGTGGCGCCGTTACCATCGTGGGATTGCTCACTGGTGTCCATGGACGTGTCCATGTTGCTGCTTTGAAGCAGCGTCCGCTCTGGAGGCTTTCAGGTTCTGTGGCGGAAAAGAATGGCTGATGTGTTGGAGGGAGCAGAATAAAGCTCCAGTGCGGTGCAGGTAAGCTAACCAGTCGGATGCGACAAGCCAGTTTTGAAGTGAAGAGAGCTATGCGCTGTGTATATTCACGGCTTGACACCAAACAACGCAAATCAATTCCAGCTGCAACGATTTTCTCGAACAGGGGACGGAAATGCAAAGCCCTGGTGCAGGATTAGCTTTGAATCTTTTATGCACCTAGAAAACAAAAGACGCCCTCATGTATGAAGATACAGGAAAGTGACTGGAATTCGAAGAGACAAGACCAAGAGCTAGTAGCGCGCGATGCCCTCTCAGTGATTCAGGGCAACTAGCCAAGAATCAATTCCTCGATAAGTAGAGCGTTTCAGGAGCCGGGATACGAGAGCAACCAGAAGAAGCGAAGGGCAACAAGGAGAATAACAAACAACAACAGCAAAATCATGTGACGAAATCCTTCCTTCTTCCTCTTCCTCTTCCTCTTCCTCTTCCACTTTTCACAATCTCTAAGTGCTCCCTCCTCTCACATCTTTAAGCACCCCTCCCCCCTCCCTTCTCTCCTCCCCAGCTCGCAGAACACCTAGATCTCACACCTAGACCTCATCAAGAACCCCTCCCCCGCCCCCCAAAACCGCGCAACCCAAATTATCAAACATACGCAAATCAAAAAAACAAAACCAAACAGTCAACCTACCACCACCACAGCGGCAGCAATAGCAAGAAGGAGAAGAAGAAGAAGAAGAAGGAGAAGAAGAAAACCCACACACCTCAAGCCCCCCTTACCACGCCCCCAAGACCCCTCTCAAAAGCCAAAAACCAAAAACCAGAAACAAATCAAAAATCAAAAATCAAAAAATCAAAAGAGCCCGAGCAGGCCCCCCCCTCCCCCTGAGCCACCCCCCCCGCGCAAACGCAAACCCTTCCTCCTCCCTCAAGTGCCCGAACCCAACTCCCCGTCCTCGCTTCCCTTCCCCAGCAGTCGTGCAGCTCAGGTACCGGACCCCGTGCGGACCTCCCCGTCCGCGTGCTCAGTGCTCACGCCCAGACAAATCGGGGTCTATCCTCCTTTTCCTCTTCCTCTTCGTCTTGGTCGTCTCTCTCTCTTTAGAACTCTCTTTAGAGTAGGGCAGCAGAGGCGTTGGGGCGCTGGTGAGGTTCTGAAGTGATGATGTTGTTGTAGGGAGAGAGAAAGAAGAGGGGGGGGGGGGAAAGAAGAGGGTCTATAATGCGGTACTCTGGAATGGATGTATTAGCTAGAGAGTAGGCGAGCCGAGGTTTTACCGTATCTGCCTTGCAGCCTGAGGCTGAACAGGCAGCGCGGCGGATGCATCCGGGCACTGACCACGATTAAAAAGCTGCTTCCCCTGGAGAGTGTCACGTTTTACGTCGCCCAGATCCGTTCTTCCGTCTCACGTGCCTTGCTTACTTGTCTCGGACTGCTGCTTTGCAATTCTCCTATTCTGTTGCGTTTCGCCAAAGGTTACAGAGAATTTCTTGGCATGATCTCCGATCTCTCCAAGTCAGTTCGCAAAATCAGCAGAAGCGGATAGGTAAATTTGTTTACGAGATGTTTGTATACCTTATGGCCGGACGTTATTTTGATCAGTCCCATAGAGTGAAAATGAAATTCAGCCAAAATGAGATTGTCACAGATATGCTCAGATGGAAAACGCATCGAGACAAGATACACTAACTAACTTCTTCTGTTCCAACTGCCAGGGGACATCTCTCGTTGTCGTGAGAAAACATCAGCTGAAGTGGATGCCTTCAAAGCAGTTTCACGCCTGAGATATACCTGACATACGTGTCTCTCACGGGAAGCCTGGATGGTATGCAAGTCGGTACGGTCATCATCACGTCTTTATTGTATCATCGCGACACTACCGTTACTGACCCTAATCCCATCACAGTCTACCTCTCAATACACTTCTGGCAAAAAAAAAACACTCATCAGAAAGGAGCATGGCTGGGGTGTGGGAGAAAATAAATCTTCCTACGCTCCACCATCAACCTTCGCAATATAGCTGAGAAGGTCGAGGACACGGCGGGAGTATCCCCACTCGTTATCACTAGGGATTGGAGTCAGCATTGTCATTTCACGTGACTCTGAGAAGGAATCGAAGGCGCAGACGATGCGGGGAGTACGTACTACCAGGAGACGAGCTTGACGAAGTTTGCGTTGAGGGAGATACCGGCCTTGGCATCGAAGATGGAGGAGTGGGTGTCGCCGTTCAAGTCGGTGGAGACAACATCATCCTCAGTGTATCCGAGTATGCCTGGGCTCAATTAGCAGGTAGCTTGGGAGAGGTAGCCCGATAGACCTACCCTTCAGAGGACCGTCGGCAGCCTTCTTGATGACGGCCTTGATCTCATCGTAGGATGCCCCCTTCTCGAGGCGGACGGTCAAATCGACAACGGAGACGTTGGCGGTGGGGACGCGGAGAGACATCCCGGTAAGCTTGCCGTTGAGCTCTGGGATGACCTTTCCGACCGCCTTGGCGGCACCAGTGCTGCTGGGAATGATGTTCTGCGCGGCAGTTCGGCCTCCACGCCAATCCTTGGCAGATGGGCCGTCGACGGTCTTTTGGGTCGCCGTGTAGGAGTGCACGGTTGTCATGAGACCCTCGATGATGCCGAACTCATCATTGATGACCTTGGCAAGGGGAGCCAGGCAGTTGGTTGTGCAGGAGGCGTTGGAGATGACCTCCACATCAGACTTGTAGGTCTTCTCGTTGACACCCATCACATACATGGGAGCGTCGGCGGAAGGAGCCGATATGACGACCTTCTTGGCCCCACCCTTCAAGTGAGCCTTGGCTTTCTCGGTGGTGGTGAAGACACCGGTGGCCTCGACGACGTAGTATGCCCCCGTCTCGCTCCATGGGATCTCCGAGGGGTCCTTCTTGGCGTAGAACTTGACAACCTTGCCATTGACCTTCAGTCCATCCTCTAGAGCCTCGATTGTACCCTTGAACTGCCCATGGGTGGAGTCGTACTTGAGCATGTAGGCCTGCGCGAGGTTGTCAGTCATGGGTCCGTCACCATGTGCGGTGTTTTTGGATGGCTGGATCTAGGGGAGGGGAGGGCAGCTCACGGCGTAGTGGGGCTCAATGAAGGGATCGTTCACGGCGACAATGTCAATTTCGTTGTGCTCGATCGCATTGCGAAAGACGATACGACCGATACGGCCGAATCCGTTGATGCCAACCTTGGTAGGAGCCATGATTCTGCGAGGTTGTCAGATGGTTTGATCGGCGTCTTGTGGTCGAGATGGCGGGGGTAATGGTTGTACGTGACATGCAACGGAGAGGTGATTGAAGCCGAGCTGGAGCGATACGATACTTACATGTGCTTGCTTGTTTATGGGATGATCTTTTTTTTCTTTCTTTCTTTCTTTCTTTTTTTCTTTCTGGTGTTGAGGTATGAAGGAGAAGAGGGAGAACAGGGTGTGGTGGAAGAGACGAGAGGAAAGTGCAGAGTCTGGTGGTGGGGTGTTCGACATCGGTTGGGGGCAAGCACTAGAGGAGTTAGCGCCCCGCCATACCGCGCTAAATAGAGGGGTGAGCGAGTGGGCAGGTTATCCGGCGACGGTACTGTACAGACATACGGTAAGGCTGGCGACGACCGGACTGTTGGACTTGGCTTCATGTTCCACGCTCCCAAGGGTCTTCCGGTATTGCACTCGACTCGACTGGAATGCCACGACCTTCCCTTCTCTCTCGTTTCTTGTTCTTCGTTTTCTTTAGAGAAGCAAGACATGATCACTAGCCTTACGGTATGATCAAGACCGGAACCCACTGGCACTGCAAAAACCTCTGCACGAGGCTGGCACCACACTCCGCCGCGGGAGCAGGCCAGTTCCAGCTCTCCAACCAGGAGCCTATATCTATGATTCGACATCGAAGCTCAAGCTCCTATTCTTGCCGACACACCACACCACAGCGTTTGACTCTGCTACTCCCCAGACGGTACTTGTACAGCAGCCTCGTTCCATAGGTCGTCTGGCGGGAGATCTCGGTCGGTGGCCCAGTTTGCATTGCTGATCTGCCACCACACTGCTTCCCACTCGTGATTATCGTGGAATCCGCCCTTCCCCTCTTTCCAAACCGACTTGACGGCATTCTCCCCAACGTCTCATGCGGTGGCTTGGTGGCTGCTGTGGCTGGCGACTGTGAAGCGCTGAGGATGACCGTTGCTCTGGTCTCGGTTGGCGTAGATAACACGTGATGAGCTCCGGCAAGATATTTCGTATGCACACAGCAAAGGGCCGTATTTTGATTTTCCGGATATCACGTGAACGCGTCGACCCCCACTTGACATTCCATTCGGGCTAGTACTGTACTGTACTGTACAGTACAGGCCTGATGAACATAGGATAAGAAAAGTCAGCTCGGTATGATACAAGACCATCCTTTCGTGGAGACTCCAACGAGGACAGAGACCGAAATTGATGCTAGACTCGAGATACACATCTTCGTCAGGTCCTGATGAGCGGAGTACGCCGCTATCCTCTTATCCTCTCTCGCAGAACGAGAGAGCCGGTGTGTTGGGGTCCGGACAACTTCTCCCTCCCTCGGAACTTGAAGAAATTACGTTGCTCGGCTAGGGCTCGAGTCACTTGGCAGCTAGCTCACTCGCTCGTGAGGTTGTCTTTCCACGGTTCTTCGTTTCCCTCTTTAAACTTGGCGCTTTGCGATATGCAACGAAATGTATCTCTCTCCTCCTCTCCTCTGGTACTGACCAACTCGTCACGCAACCAAAAGCAGAGAGGAAACTCTAGATGAGCATACCCGGGGCTCTGAAACACAGGCCCGAGCATTGTTGATATATCGAGAGAGGTATTTCTGGCACGGCAGAGTGCGATGTGCAACGAAACGCATTGCTCTCTTTCTCGAGGACTTAGCTACCTAGCTAACTCAAGAACCACGAGCAAGATCTAAATCGAGTTTGGAAAAGACGGAGTTGTGAAACACCAGTCCGAACATTGTTTATATATAGAGAGAGATATTTCTGGCATCGCAGAGTGCGATGTGCGACGAAACACATCTCCCCACGTCCTGACCAAGAAAGACCAGCGAGGTTTGCATTGTGAGATAGTCCAAGCCCAGTTGAAAACCCTGACCGTCCGAAACCCAAGTCCGCAGCTGGTTTATATATAGCGAAGTATTTCTGGCCCTGCAGAGTGCGATGTGCAACGCAACGCATCTGTCTCCGCTTCAACTCAGCTACCACTCATCTACCACTCATCTAGCCAGCTAATTAACCAACTCAGAACAGAAACTAGACTGTCAAGTTTAACAAACACGAGCCTCTGAAAAGCGAGACCGAGTCGTGTGTATGGGTAGAGAGAGAATATATTTGTAGCACCGCGAGATGCGATCTGCAACGAAACGCATCTCCCTCCGTACGTACCGTGGGAAAAAGCACTTAAGTTTCGAAAGCGAGATGAGAGACCACTGGCAGAACCTGGGCATGCGAAATGTCGCTCCGCATCTTGTTTCTATAGAGAGAGAGAGGATTATTTCGGGCATGGCAGAATGCGATGTGCAACGAAACGCATCTCTCTCCCCTTGTCCAGCCTGTCCTGACCGAGAAGCCCCAAAACCAGCCCAGGTATCCGAGCACCCGAAGTAAAGTCAGCTCACCAACACGGCACGCTGAAACGCAAGGCCGCATCTCCTCTCTCAGTTTATTTATATCTCTTTCTCTCTCGCTCTCTCTCTCTCTCTCACTCTCTCCCGCGAGGTATTTCTGGCAGCGCAGAGTGCGACCTGCAACAAACGGGTTGTCGTGAGAGCCGGGCTAGAATGTCCTCCCCGATGGGGGGCTAATAAGATCATCTCCACTTACCCATCATCCTGTCCTGTACTGCGCCGCTCTCCATCGGGCACTCAGTCTCGGCGGAACGAACTATTCTGGTCGCGCGTTGGGGTGAGGGAAGACGGAGCATATCTCTTCCTGCTATTATATTCATTTCTACTTGGCCTCCCTCCCCTCCTCTTCCCCGCCTCCTCGCCCCCGCCCCCTCCCCACCGGATGGGATGGGATGGGATGGGATGGGATTTGGGATTGAGATTGGTTTTGACGGACGGAGAACTAGCGACCTGGCCAGCCACGCCCACAAGTGAAGCACATCTCCCCCGTCCGAGAACCGCGAATGATGATCTCGATGATCGTACGGGGGGAGGGGGAAGGGGAGGGGAATTCGCGCTCACGCTTTTCTCTCTTTTCCCTTCCCTCGGGCTCTTTGCAAACGGTACCACAGCTCTACGAGTCGACGGTCTCTCTCTCTCTCTCTCTCTCTCTCTCTCTCTCTCTCTCTCTCTCTCTCTCTCTCCTCACACCAACGCAGCTCAGCTTGCCAGCGCGGATTCGCGCCGGTCGGGGGAAACCTGATCCAAAACAGGTACAGGTACAGGTACAGGTACAGGTACATACTGTACACAAACGGTATATATATATATATATATATAAATAAAACACCAACCTGCAAAGCACACGCGCGCCTCGCCTTCCCAAGACGGTAGGTCAACCTGCGCATCCGGGAGTCGTTCTCTGCTCAGCCGGGCTGTGAAAGGCTACTACTACTACTACTACACTATAGAGAGATAGATATTTCTGGCATCACGGATTGCGACGTGCAACAAATACCCTTTCTCTCTCTCTACTCTCCCCCCCCCCCCTTTTTTTTTTCTTATTCTCTCTTGGACATGTGGATGGGTCTTTTGTTTTCTAAAAAAAAAAAAAAAGGAAAGAAAAGGGGGAGTGCTAAGGTTTCGGGTCGGATATGTGTGTCGGTGATATTTATGGCATTGCTTGTTGCGACGTGCAACAGACCCCTACCCTCCCTCCCTCTTCTTCTTGTTAGTTTTCTTCCATTTCTTTCGTTCTAAAATTGTGTCATGGTGATTCCACATCTCGCCTCTCTCTGGGTCTTGGGGAGAGGTGTATTTCTGGCATCGCGGGTCGCGATGTGCAACAAAGCTCCACACACCAAACCTCGACTGTGAAGCCCGGTGGCGTCACGTCGTGTCGGGTCGCGGTCTTGATATGTATGAGGGCTGGTTCGTGGCTCAAGAGTATCAGGAATAGCTAGAGAGCCCTGGCCGGTTCCCCGTCGACGACCCCGCGAGGCGGAGCGAGGAAAAGCCACGAGGAACATCTCGAGATCACTACGTGAGGGCTGCAAGTCCACGTGCCGCGCGCGCGGGCTGGAAGCTCTGGACTGAGCCATTCTCTGCAGCTGGTCAAGGGATTTGCTGGCGACGGAGCTGTTTCGCCCTTTTCTTGTACGCGCGACAACGCCCCCCCCCCCCCCACAGTTCTTGAATATTATCATGACTTTGATATCAACAAACTTCTACGAAAAAACAAGACGTCTCCGAACACAAAGAGACGTAGTCAGCTTGAGCTGGACCAACGCAAGCTCAGCCGAGGGAAGAGGTTCATCGACAAGCTGCATACCCAGACACAACAAGCTGGCCCCCGTGAAGTTGAATATACCAAGGTCTCCCGCGAGACGTAACCTGTGGTGGAGAGTTCAGCATACACGGCGACTGGAGCACACCCAGACCTGAACACTTGTTTGAACGGGCCTGCTGATGTAATATATTACATCAGCTCCCCCGACTCACGTGCTTATCTCCTCGTTCCGGACTGTTCACCTTGAAATCTATGTATATGAATCTATGTACACATGGTGTCTCCCACTCGTACAGTAACGTCTAATCCTGGCTGCAGGTAAAACTTGTGGGTTGTTCCTATTGAAGAGAAGAAGATAAACAGAGAAGAGGTGCAGCGATTTCAGAATCGATAAGACCAGAATTTGCATCAAGCACTACAAAACTTCTAAGCGGAGCCGAATGAAGACATGCGTGGGGACCGATCCTTCTCGGAGGGATCTGGGACATCTAGAGCTGCTCCTGTACAGTACAGTACAGCAATACGAGTAGCCCAGTGGCTTACTAATCAACTCCCACGGGCCGCCGCTCCGGCGGAGGTCCACGCCTCGCTTAGCAAAATACCGGACCTGACGACTTCGATCATCTGAAGCTCCGCCGCAAAACCACCGCACATCAACCACTCTCACCCACCTCGCCCCTCCGCGTCGAGGTCCATCGAACACAACACGAACGCCCTCCTCCCGAGCACCACATCACACACCTCCCCCGACCGCAACAATGCTCCGGCAATCCCTCCTCCGCACCTCGCGCGCCGCGATCCAGATTCGACCCGCCCAGCGACGGGCCGCGCACGCCATCTCCAACCCGACGCTGGCGAATATCGAGAAGCGGTGGGAGGCGATGCCGCCGCAGGAGCAGGCTGATCTCTGGATGGCGCTGCGGGATCGCATGAAGGCCAATTGGGCCGAGTTGACGTTGCAAGAGAAGAAGGCCGGTGGGTTGTGCTCTCTTTGCTTCTCTCTTCTTCCGCTGGCAGCACAGCATAGCACAGCACAGCACAGTACAGCAGCAGCACGAACATAAAAAACCGACATGACACGTACGGGGGTATTACAGTCGGGATGGACACGGTACAACCGGGGTCCGCGGCATTCGCTGGCTCGCTGGCCCGACTCGGGATCTGGGTCTGGAAAATCCAGCCCGACGCCACCCCCAATTTCAATGCCCCTCCCATTCCCCATCTTCAACACCAGCACGAGCAGAGCGCCAGAGGACAACGAAGCTAATCACCTCACAAAACAGCCTACTACATCGCCTTCGGCGCCCACGGCCCCCGCGCCGAACCCGAACCCAACGAGGGATGGAAAATCTTCGGCTACGTGCTGGCTGGGGTCGGTGCCAGCGGGGCACTTTTCGCTGTCATTCGCTCTTTTGCTCGCGGCAGCCCCGAGACGATGAACAAGGAGTACCAGGAGGCGACAAACGAGTACTTGAAGGTGGGTCTTGTCTTGCTGTCTCACCCTCTGGACGTGCTCTTCGGCTCTTCTCAGCTGCTTGGATGATGAGCGAGGGCTTGATGTGTGAAGATCTGAAGGGGGGAGGAACAATGTGGACTTGGACATAGCTAACCCCCTGCCTCCAACAGTCGCAAAACTCGGACCCCATCACCGGTATCTCGTCCGAGGGCTACTCCGGGCCCGGCATGGTCCAGAGCCCGCCGAAGAAGAAGTAAGACCTCGATTCGACTCGACTCGCCACCGCACGGCATCTCTTTTCGCATGTCTCTGGACGTCCAGGGGCCGATGTGGAGAGAAGAGGGTTGATGCGGGGGGAAAGGATTGAGGGAGACGGGGAAGGGGTAGGGGTAGGGGTTGGCGAGGGGAAGAGGAGAGGAGAGGAGAGAGAGGGCTTGTACAAAGTAGTTATTTGCCGGTGCACGTGTTTCTAGAAATGGAGCTTGGTCTGGTCTGGACTTGGAATCGGACGTCGTGCCTGCTGGCGCTCGAGCCTGCTGCCCTGTCTCGACCTGGAAAAATGTGAATACAGCCCTGTACAGAATGTGGTGATGGGTGCGTGTTTTCGTTCGGATGTACAGTCCCCTCCCTCCTCTCTTTCTTCTCTTTCCTCTCTCCCTCTCCGGGTAGCAAGCAAGCAAGCCCGCCCAGTATCCAACCACCAAGCCCAGTAGCCATGTTCACGTTTGTATTCACATCCTAAGGGGCCATCTCCCTTTCCAATCCATCTAGTCCCATCCCATCCAATCCAGTCCCATCCCATCCCATCCCATCTCACTATCTACACCCGTAACCCAATATAAATCCCAAGGCAGATCTTAATACCAGTGCCAATGCACAACCAGAGCCGCAACCATGACCATTAATACAACCCGGCCCCGGTGCCTCTCCCCCTCTGGCGCGTCCAGATACATCCACAGGTCACATGTCACGTTTCACATCCCACTACCTCCCGCCCGTCTGAATTTCTCGAAGCCTCCTTCTCGTTCTGCCTCGCCCTCCCCCTCTCCTTGCCCTCTCTGAGCCGCAGCAGCAGGCTCAGAAGCAGTGCGTGCGCCGGCCCGATTCTTCCACGCTTCCTCCTCCTGCTCGGACGCCTCTTCGAAGGCGAGGGACTGGCTGCGGGAGAAGCAGCGAGGGAGAGGTGGTTCCTCGTCTCCTGAGGAGGGGGGGGACGATATTCCCGAGGAGTGGGGTGGGGAAGAGGACGAAGGAGAGAATTGAGAGCGGACGAACCCCTCGTCCACAAGTACGAAGCGGATCGCGGAGCCCGGGCCGCGGAACATGGTCTCGGCCAGGAGGGACTCGAGGATGCTGCGGAGGCCACGCGCGCCGACGCCTGCTGTGTTGACGGACGAAGATGAGGAGGAGGAGGAGGAGGAGGAAGAGGAAAGGGCCCGCTCGGCAATCGCGTGGAGAGCACCCGTGGTGAATCTGAGCTGGATGCCGTAGGTGTCGAAGAGCGCGACGAACTGCTTGACAAGGGAGTTGCGGGGCGAGGTCAGGATAGTGGTTAGCTCAGATAAGGAGAGCGGGGTGAGAGAGGCGAGGATGGGGATCCGGCCGAGGAGCTCGGGGATGAGGCCGTAGTGTTGGAGGTCAGAGGGAGTGACTGCGTTGAGGAGGTTGCGCTCTGTGACCTTTCTCGAGCGAGGGTTAGACGTGAGGTCAGAGGGGGGGCTAGATTTCAGCTGAGCTCCGAAACCGAGGGATGAGCCGCTCGATAGGCGAGACGAGATTATCTTCTCCAACCCGACGAAAGCGCCTGCGAATACGAACAGGATGTTGGTGGTGTCGATCGTGTACTGCTCACTCTTCGCCTGCTGCTGCATTGCATCTCTGCCTGCGCCCCGGCCGGCATTCTCGCTCTTGGAGGAGCGGTCTGATTTCGCGTTGACGGTGACCGTCGTGCCCTCGATCATCTTCAACAAGCCCTGCTGCACGCCCTCGCCTGACACGTCGCGACCGTGCGTCATGACGGCTGGTTTGGCAAGCTTGTCGACCTCGTCGAAGAAGATGATCCCGCTCTCGCAGGCGGAGATGGAGTGCGAGGATGCGAGGAGCAGGCGCTCGATCGCGGACTCGATGTCCGTGCCGATGTAGCCGGCTTGCGTGAGAGAGGAGCAGTCCACAGTGGCAAAGGGTACTTCCAGGACGCGGGCGAGGGTGCTAAGGATGTAGGTCTTACCTACGCCCGACGGCCCGAGGAGGAGGAGATTAGATTTCTCGATGGTGGTTGTGGTGGATATGGGGAGAGTGAGGTGACTTAATGCTGGAGAGGGGGAGGGGGAGGATTGCGGTACCCAGCGGTAGGGTGCGTCAACGGGGGAGGTGGTGAGGATTTGGGCGTGGCCTGGGTATTCATCTGAGAGATACGTGTGAGTACCTCTGTATGATATTGGGGGGGGGGGGGGGGGGGGGTCAGGTGATATCTACTTTCGACAGGATGAGACGTCAGCTCTCGCTCCCGCTGCTCCCACCGACTCTGCTGCTCAGCTTTTGCATGTTCTTCGTCTTCTAACCGGCGCAGTTCCCGAATCCGCTGGTAGTGGTTGAAGATAGCCACCGAAGTCACTTTTTTTGCTTTGTCCTGTCCAACGACGTAGTTATCTAGATGCTCTTTCAGTAACAGAGGCGTGAGACGCGGCGGTCCGTGATTTGAGGCTTTAGACAATGGTCCTTCTGTGGGCCGACCTGGCTCGTAAGAGCTTGTGAAGCCTGCTCCTTGACCTTGGAAGTCCGAACGATAGTATTGCGAGTCTCGAGATAGAAGATTGCTCGTGGAGAACGGGTGGCGCGATGTCGTGAGGATAAGAACGACTGGAGGGAGATGTCTAGGGCGTATGGTGAGAGCGAATGTCCGGGTGAGGGCCGGCATAGTGAGCGAAGGCCTGGATCATTCTTTGTATGTGTACATGAAGCTTCATGGGCCGAAGCGGTACAGTAGATAGCTGTATAGCTGTGATACGTACAGGAGTCGAGGAGAGCCGAGTCAGGTTGTTGCGGGGAGAGCTGGAATAAGCGAGACTGGAGGGTTTGAGTCTAAGTCTGGGGAAGAATGAGATGCATGTGCCAGCTCGATGTCCGTGTCACGACAGCACCTTGGCTTGTACTGAAGCTATTCACAGATCTTTTCCAAACCAACTGTAGGAGGGACTACTTGGACGACAACAATGAAGTTGATATCCCACATCACGTGTCTCGATACCGATGAGTCGCCGGCCAGCGTGGTGTGTTTGGTGCCGTGCCCCCTGTAAGAGCTGCTCCAGTTCGACGTCATTAGGCGGGCACAGCTGGACCATCTGCACCCCATCGGCAGCTTAAGTGCGAAAGACCCCTCAGAATCGCTTTCTCATCATTATCTCCTAGGAAGAACAAATATGGAAAGTTGCTTTTTCTTATCTGCTCTGTAAAGTGAGAATCATTAATTTTTCTTTGGTCCAGCAAGATCCCTTCAAGTTTACTGTAAGAGAACATCATCACCCACCCCGAGACTGAGTATTACTCTACTCCGCTGAACTTTGGCAGGCAATCGCAGCTTCCAAGGTAGACGAACTGCAGGGAGTTAAGCCTAGGTAGAGCTACTCTACTACGATTTGCAAACGCCCGAAAACACAACGCTCCGCACCCCAAGATGAATTCTACTAATGAGAACTCCGAGAACTCTCTGCTCAACAGCGGAGCGACGAGCGGATTGCCTAACGACGGCACTGGTGAGTTTGGCAGAGGCTCTTGGGCAGACAGACAGCTGATTCTCGCAGGCGTAATCAAGCTCGATCCATGGCTCTCTCCCTTTCAAGAGGACCTCAAGAAGCGCTACAGCAAAGCACAAGACTGGATCAAGAAGATCGATGAGACCGAGGGTGGGCTGGAGAAGTTCAGCAGAGTTGGTCTTCCACACACGATGCGAAAGCTGCCACTGACGAGTCAAGGGCTACGAGAAATTCGGGGTCAACGTCGACAGTCACAACAACATCACCTACAGAGAGTGGGCGCCTAATGCGACGCAGGCATTCTTCATTGGAGAATTCAGTATTTCTCCCTCATCGTGGCAGATTTCGTGGGCGTGGACAGTGAACTGATACTGGGTAGACGACTGGAGCAGAGAGTCATGTCCTATGAAGAAGGATCCGTACGGAGTGTTCGAGGTTGTGGTTCCTGCAGTCGACGGGAAGCCCGCCATTGCACACAATTCCAAGATCAAGGTCAGTTACGCCAAAGTTGCCTCTGCAATGGCTGACTTGGAAGATTTCCCTAATTCTACCCTCGGGAGAACGAATCGAACGTCTACCTGCCTGGATCAACTACGTCACGCAAGACCTCCACGTTTCCCCAGTTTACGATGCTCGATTCTGGAACCCGCCCAAAGCCGAACGTCATATCTTCAAAAACTCCAGACCCAAGAAGCCTGCAAGCGCGAGAGTATATGAAGCCCACGTTGGAATCTCCTCTCCCGAGTTGAGAGTATCTACATACAAGGAATTCACAAAGAACATGCTGCCAAGAATACATCACTTGGGATACAATGTCATTCAACTGATGGCCATCATGGAGCATGCGTACTATGCCAGTTTTGGGTACCAGATCAATAGCTTCTTTGCTGCAAGCAGTCGCTATGGTTCGCCCGAGGAGCTGAAGGAGCTGATTGATACTGCACACGGACTGGGCATTACTGTCTTGCTGGATGTGGTTCACAGCCACGCTTCCAAGAATGTCCTGGATGGCTTGAACGAGCTTGACGGGACGGATGCCTGTTACTTCCATGCCGGCGCCAAGGGGAAGCACGACTTGTGGGACAGCAGATTATTCAACTACGGAAGTCATGAGGTCCTGAGGTTCTTGCTCAGTAATTTGCGCTACTGGATGGATGAGTTCCAGTTTGATGGTTTCCGGTTTGATGGTGTTACAAGCATGCTCTACACACATCATGGGATCGGAACGTAAGTGACAGGCGGCAAGCTTCGAGAAAACTGTTGCTAATATTCCAGGGGGTTTTCGGGTGGCTATCACGAATACTTTGGTCCTGGTGTTGACGAGGAGGCTGTGGCATACCTCATGATCGCCAACGAGATGCTTCACAGCCTCTATCCTGAGATGATCACAATAGCCGAGGATGTTTCAGGGATGCCTGCATTGTGTGTCGCTCTGTCCTTGGGCGGGATTGGATTCGACTACAGACTTGCCATGGCTATCCCTGATATGTGGATCAAAATTCTGAAGGAGGTCAAAGATGACAATTGGGATATGGCCAGTATCTGCTTCACCCTTACTAACAGGAGACATGGAGAGAAAACAATTGCATACTGCGAGAGTCACGATCAGGCGTAAGTTTTTTTTATTATTCCTTCTTTGGCGGCCATGTCTCACGTGTTTAGTCTTGTGGGAGATAAATCCATCATGATGCATCTGTGTGATGCAGAAATGTACACAAACATGTCTACCCTGAGTGCACTGACACCCAACATTGAGCGTGGAATGGGCCTCCACAAGATGATCCGTCTCATCACTCACGGTTTAGGCGGAGAAGGATATCTGAACTTTGAGGGTAACGAGTTTGGACATCCTGAATGGCTTGACTTTCCTCGCGCCGGGAATGACAACAGTTTCTGGTACGCAAGGCGCCAATTTAACCTTCCAGATGATGACCTCCTCCGGTACAAGTTCCTGAACGAGTTCGATTCCGGAATGCAACATACCGAGCAGAAGTATGGCTGGCTGCACTCCGAGCAAGCCTACATCAGCTTGAAGAATGAATCCGACAAGGTCATTGTCTTTGAGCGTGCCGGCCTCCTCTGGATCTTCAATTTCCATCCCACGAAGAGCTACCCTGATTATCGTGTTGGCGTCGAGCAAGAAGGGACGTATCGTGTGGTATTAAACACTGATTCGAAGGCGTATGGCGGGTTTGAGAGAATCGACTGCGAGACCAGGTTCTTTACCACTCCGTTCGCATGGAATGGGAGAAAGAACTTTACGCAGGTGTACATCCCTACTCGGACTGCTGTTGTGAGTTATCCTCTTATAAAGATGTGGGGAATCTGCTAATGCTTGTAGATTCTTGCTCTCGAGTCGACGTTGTGATGAGGCACGACGGGAGAGGCTTGGCTGAGAGAAGGATACCTCGAGGGGTGTATGTGTTAGCCGGGAAAACACGTATTTCCATATGTGTAGAAAATTCAGTTCACGAACCCGCATGATTCCCAAACGATATCACGGTTGATGTCGTTTTATTTACTATTTCTTGAGAAAGTGCATAGCTTGTGAATGTTGTACTGTGCTTGCCGGGAGGGATTCTTGGAGGTCCGGAAGGCGGTCTTCAGTATCGAAGTATTGGTGCTCCACTGCGTCGTAATTGGAATAAGTTTGTGAGTATGGAGACTTCTGACCATGGCAACTATCTCTATCATTTGGTCCGCCTACATGATTTCAGGAATCCTCGAAGTTCTTATGTTCTGATCTCCACATTTCCGGGCTATTTCGGCTTGTTGTCACGTGAGGAGCTAAAGAAACCAAAATTGAGCTTGCTAATTGAACCTCAGACATCTCTTCCTCTAAAGCCATCACCTCCCTCCGTAACTCCACCCCCATCACATCTCCATCGCTCTCCTTCGTCATGTTCAGGAGGTAAGGTCTCTATCCACTTAAGCTCTATTCAGACGTCTGCTGGGTGTCAATGGACCAATTGCGCCTAGGAGGCCGCCGGATCAGAGGGGACCAATTGAGCTGACACGACGTCAACTGTAGTTCAATTTCGAAGACTGCCTTCCGGGCTTCCAAGAGTGCCTTCAGACCAGCAATCTCTACTAGCTTAAGAGCCTCGAGTGCGCGCTTCGCCAGCGACGCCGCTTCTCTTTCCGGCAAGATCCATCAAGTTATTGGTGCGGTTGTAGATGGTGAGCGTCCCGAAAATTCTGCCGTCGACAGCGGCGAGCTCTAGATCGAACACAAATCTACCTGGGAGTTTGTGACACGTTGGAGATATACTTCTGATGCCTCTCGTAGTAAAATTCGATACCGATAAGCTTCCTCCGATTCTCAACGCCCTTGAGACAGACAATGGCGGCCAAAAACTGATCCTCGAAGTCGCGGTACGTCAACATCGAACACACACTTTCGCACTGGACTAATAACTATAACAGCAACATTTGGGGGAGAATGTTGTACGAACAATTGCGATGGATGGTAAGGACTTTTGAATTTCCACGGTCACTAGCAGAGATTGAAGTGGTGCAAACAGGTACCGAAGGTCTCGTCCGTGGCCACAAGGCTACCGATACTGGAAACCCCATCATGGTCCCCGTCGGTCCAGGAACCCTCGGCCGGATCATGAACGTCACTGGTGACCCAATTGACGAACGTGGTCCCATCAAACACACTAAGAAGCTCCCGATTCACGCCGATGCCCCTCCTTTTACCGATCAATCTACCGCCGCTGAGGTCTTGGTTACTGGTATCAAGGTCGTCGACTTGCTTGCCCCATACGCTCGTGGAGGAAAGATTGGTCTTTTCGGAGGAGCTGGTGTCGGAAAGACTGTGTTCATTCAGGAGTTGATCAACAACATCGCCAAGGCCCACGGTGGTTACTCTGTCTTCACTGGTGTCGGAGAGCGGACTCGTGAAGGTAACGACCTTTACCACGAAATGCAGGAGACTAAAGTTATCAACCTTGAGGGCGAGTCTAAGGTTGCGTTGGTGTTCGGTCAAATGAACGAGCCCCCGGGAGCCCGTGCCCGTGTTGCTCTAACTGGTTTGACTGTTGCAGGTAAGTTAGCTCATCCTTGACTAGTTTGATATGCTCCCTGATCTTAACTCTTCGAGAAATCGCACACTAACTCTTGCCTGCGTAGAGTACTTTCGTGATGAGGAGGGACAAGATGGTAAGTCAGCTGCATCTGCTGCTGACTCTTGCTTACATGGATAGTGTTGCTCTTTATTGACAATATTTTCCGTTTCACTCAAGCCGGTTCAGAGGTGTCGGCTCTTCTTGGTCGTATCCCATCTGCCGTCGGTTACCAACCAACGCTCGCCGTCGACATGGGTCTCATGCAAGAACGTATCACCACTACTAACAAGGGATCTATCACCTCCGTCCAAGCCGTTTACGTGCCTGCCGATGATTTGACTGATCCTGCCCCTGCCACCACCTTCGCCCATTTGGACGCCACTACTGTGCTTTCTCGTGGTATCTCCGAGCTGGGTATCTACCCCGCCGTCGACCCTCTAGATTCCAAGTCCCGTATGCTGGATCCCCGTATCATTGGACAAGACCACTACGACACTGCCACGAAGGTCCAACAGATGCTTCAGGAGTACAAATCCTTGCAAGATATTATTGCCATTCTTGGTATGGATGAGTTGTCGGAAGCTGACAAGTTGACTGTCGAGCGTGCCCGAAAGATCCAGCGTTTCTTGTCTCAACCCTTCGCTGTTGCTCAGGTTTTTACTGGTATCGAGGGTGTCTTGGTCGACTTGAAGGATACCATTCGTTCATTCAAGGCCATCATGAACGGAGAGGGTGATGATTTGCCGGGTATGATATTTCTACAGAATCTTATCTGAATCAACACTAACAAACTCATAGAAAGTGCTTTCTACATGGTTGGGGACATTGACCACGCACGATCCAAGGGCGAGAAGATTTTGGCCGACCTCGTAAGTGTTATCTCCTAACCTTCAAAGAATATTTCTTCTAACATCCTCTACAGGAGAAGAATTAAAGAGATATCGAGGGGTAATAAATGTGTGAAAACCGATGGAGCTGTGTGTATATTTTTGAGGGGATGTGGTGCGAGTGGGTAGGCAGCATGCGCGTTGAATTGGCGGAGCTGTGTACAGACATGGAAAAAACACCTAGTCCTTTCGAGAGCACGCATCTCCATAGCTTGTAACAACCCAATTTCTCCTTTTGTTCAAAAGCCGATATTACTCGAAGTAGTGATAAGGGGCGTAGGCGATGTGGCTTGCTATGTGAATCGTGGCTTTTTGCTGAGTGAGGATTGCCAAGTGTCACTACACTGGAAGGATGGACTTTACGATCCTGGCATACGGTTTTTGGTTATCTATGCTTTGATCACATAAGTGCTGGCAAAGTCAATGTCATACATCATACCTTGCAGTAGGATGGCTGGCTTATTTTCTTAAAGCAGATGCAAATCAATACAGCATTTACATAAAGGACTCTTCTCTTCATTTTAGAGTAAAATTAAGAGACGCAGATATGAATGAGATGGACATGTAAGTGGGAATATGAATGGGATAGGGTTGGAGTTGGAGTTGAAGTTAGGGTTGTGTATATGTACCAGAAGAGGATCAGGAAGAGGAAGATATATGGTATTAATAAGGGAGAGGGAGAGGAGGACAGGGAGAGAGAAACCAAATATTGCTTGTATTTGCATTCGCTTGTTTTGCTTGCTGGCTTGTTGGCTTGCTCCTGTGCGTGGCTGGCTGGCTGCGGATGAGCATTCGAGAATTTGAGGAAGGGGTACGAAGGGGTGCGAAGGGGGGTTGTGATGGTGGAGAGGAAAATTGGTTGACTTGTTGTAAAAGTCTTGATTCTCAAGCATGTGTATGCCAAAAGTACCTGTTACTTTGAACTTCGCGAGAAAAAAAAAACAGATATGAAAAACAAACAATTGCTTTACAACTGCAAATAGGTATAGTACAGAATTTTGGGGAATTGAATATTGATATTACTATTTTAACATAAAACGGATCAATTTTCTTAGATTTGGTTGGTATCTTACCTTTTCGTAGCAAGAACTTGGTTTCGCTTCTGACACAGATTCTTTAGATACGACTCAATTTCATCCTTATTTAACAATTCCTATGCTTTATTTAATTATTTTTCCAGAGCTTCTCATATTTCTCTAATGTTCTCCAAGTCATTAAGCTTAGACTATAGTTGAAAGACCAGATTGCTAAAGTAATATTACATTCACTTGCCCAACTCAGCCTAGCTAATCACATCCTAGGTGGGAAGTTCTGTTGCACGTTGCGAATTCCTGTATTCTACTAATAACAGAACTTGCCAATCCGCAGGGACTGGAGGATTTCGAGAGGTGACTTGCCAGTAACGGTTGAAAAGAGTTGACCAGATTGCCGATGTGCTGGGAAGCGCGCGAATGAGCAGCCTGCGGTCAGAGTTCTGCTATTCTGCGTATATTAGATGTGCATACGTCGAAAGATATGCTAACACAACAGTTTTATGACACTTTTCTCTTGAATTGCGAGCTCTTGGTGCTCCTGGCGACTGGAATCGGAAAGCTTGGGTGCTTGGGTGCTGGGATTTTCGTGTGAGAACTTTGAGGATATCTGGGTCAAAATATCAGATTAGAGACTCAAGTGAGCAAAAGTCTCACGTAGAACAAAATAAGTAGTTTTGCTTTGGTTGGCCTCGTGAAATAGATAGTGAGAGGCAGGCAGGGTTAGGAGAAACTGTACAGCAAGGGGTGACAAAGTCTGGGAAGGATCAATGCTTGCATTTGTATGGTCTTCTTTAGTTGGTACTCTGCCCTTATTCCCCTTCTCTATCTTATAGAAGGACAGCCAGCTTTACTGCCGAATAAGCGCCTCTGATCTGAACATAAATCCTGTTATCGCCTGTCAACCTGAGCATTGACTTCAAGATATATGCCTGCCTAGCTAAGCACTACAAAAACAAGAGGTAGGCAAACGTGTTTAACCATCCGGTTGCAGGGGCCACTTTTGCACTACACTTCTTCTTGCAAGAGAGAATACGTTAGCGAACTATCTCTTTCGGCCAAACTCCAGAACTGAGGGGGGCACTTATGCTCATGGTGGAGCGGGGATAGGGGAAGAATTAGTTGCAGAGGGTCGAGAAGCCGCAATGAGAATTGTGGGGGCACTATTTACTGCATCTTCGGGTCAGAGGGGAACAGAGATGTTTGAAATCTGAGCTGTGTGCTGAATGCAATATATATATGGTGGGTTTGTAGGACGTAAGCATAAAGAATGAACGCTAATCTGAAAAGTATGGTTTGTTCATATGCAACCCATTTATACTTCGTTTTGCAGCAGATATAAATATTGTCAGGTGAGTAGGCACAGACGAGAGACTTCCTAACGGCACGGGGTTCGAGTCCCTTCCAGGTGACAACCTGTACCGCTGCCATTCTGGTTTAGAGTAACAATCAGAACATGGAACAAAAACGAACTTCAATGCCGTTACTTCGGCAGCCGGGACTCTAAAAAATACTAGCTATTTTTCTTTATTTGCAGTGCTCAATGAATTGAGCAATTAATTAAGGCTTCGAACGTCAAAGAATCGGACCCTGTTTGCAAAACATACACGATCTTTCTCATTTTTAATATGTTTAGTGATTCATATATGGAACTGAGTTCTGTGTTGTAATGCATGTATAACAGGAATAGACCATAGGATTACTTCCTCCTGTCAAACATCGAAATAATCCCATTATCGCATGCTTCCTTGAGTTAGTCTATGAAGCTCAAGGTATCTGACAGCCTGTCTCAAGGCGCCATAGATGATCAGGCGGGTGCTTTATCCTGCGACTCTTGAAAATACGTTTCGTCTGTATCACCATGTAAACAAACAAGGCGACGCTGTATTCGGCTGTCTACTCGCTTGTTGCATTAGCGCCCAGTTGGATGAAATCTTTTCGGAAGCATCGCCTGGACACCGACACAAAGACCACTTCCATAAAAAGATGGAAGCCGGGAAACCTTTCAATCAGTTTTGGATAGCAGAGTCATTGATACATGATAGGTTCATGCAGTTCAAATCGGAGAAAAAGGGTATAAACTGGCTCAAGTAGATCATAAAGCTGCGCCGAATCCAGCCAAATACATTTCCTCTCACAGAAAGAAAGCCAGTCAATACGAAGATCTGGACACACAGTCCCCGGATTCTATAAATAACATCTACGAATCTTTCCATTCCCACCATGGTCGCCTTCCGTCTCAGCCGCTTCTTCATCCAGTTCCTCGCTCTCGACTTGTCCAAATGTCAGACTCGTCGATAACTTATGAATGCCCGCGGAAGGTTTCTCGATACTGATGCTCATAGTTACTAGCTCTGGATTGCCGAAGTCAGGGACGGAGATCAGTAAGAGGCCGCTGTGCACGTATCAATCAGCAAACGAAACCAAATTCAAGCCCTGGATCAATGAGCATGGATAGCAGAACTTACAGCCCCAAAAATCCGAGCACAACACCCGCCTCCAGCACGCCACCTCCCCCATTCCGATCCACGTTCACGGCCCCGAGAGTCAGAGTCACCAGTAACCCAAGCAACACAGCACCATCAACCGACAGCGCAATGCCTGTCCTAACGGCCCTTTCCCGCGTCCTGTCTCTCACAGCCTGTAATCGCGGGTTGACGACCTCAATTCGTATGACGAACAACCTCGTGCTGAAGTGCGCGATCAGGATGAAGAGCTGGCGCGCTAGTGCGAAGGAGAGGAACACTACATTCGAAGTGTTGATGTGTGAGGGTCGGAGCAGGATGAATGCTATGAATGCTGAAAGTAATAAAAGCGCCGATAACGAGCGGGTGTGTAGCGTTGGGTGTATCGTCGTGCTGTATGGGAGGGCTGGTAGGACACTCCTGGCATCGAGCGTTGAAAGGGTAGGGCGGTGGACTGAGAGAGCCGGAAAGCTGATCTTGGGAAGGGCAACTTTCGGGAGGGAGATTCGGTGTGTGAATTTAGGGAGGAGGGAGGTGCGTTCGGCGCCTGTGGTTTGGATGTTTGAGTGGTGTGAACTGCTGGCGTAGGGGGATGTGCTTGGGCGCTCGGGGTCTGCGAGAAGGGGATCGCTGGCTGATGCCATTTTCCGATGTTTGGTCAGTTGTTTAAATTCTAAGAGGTGATCCTGTAGTCGCTGTGCTGGGGATTACTCGGTGGCAGGGTCAGGGAAAGTGTTAGTAGATTTAGGACGAGAACGTATTCTGGTCCTCCGAAGGTTATCTTGATATCCAAAACATTTCAGCCTTGCGTTCCGCCCATCTCCCAGCCATCCAGACCCCTGAAAATAACAAGGATTAAGCGAGATGTACCCCTATCCGTCCAACAACTTCAGACAAATGCCTTCAGTAACGGTAATGCAAATAGTCTCCATCTGGTAGCATTGCACGCTTTTACAAGAGACACAATACCAACACCGATCTGAATTGGACTTGAATGAGTTCTTACAGATCTGAGGAAGAGCAAGAAATGCAACTAGTATCAAAGATCCATAAATAGTGTCAGGTGATTTCTGTGGACGTGACCTGGTGTACCAAAAGTTCGGAGCGAGTGTTGTCAGGCAGTTCAGCTAGTGAAAAGAGCTACTACTTTACGACTCGCTGTATAGAGAGAAACTGGCCTAGACATCAGGTCAAGTTTCCATCGTTGGCAAATACGTCTTGCTGATCTCGCCAACTTGAAACTCCTCACCGACCTCTCCCACAACACCAGAGAATTCAGACTGACACGCTGCTGCAAATACAAGCCTTGACGCGATCCCATCATATCTCACTTGTCTTCTTCTCACTGACGATTTAAGCCTTGGTGTTCTCTGAGCGAGGGGTATCTGTTGTGACCTCTCCGAGACTGGACTGAGTGATCACGTTCGCATTTCTTCTTCTCATGCCATGAGACGATGCTTACATACTGCTATGAGTTTCATCTAGAAACGCCAACCAAATGCTAATTCGAGACCCAACCTGATCAGGAGTCCAGATCAACGACAATCTTACGCCCCCTACCGGCCGTTCCGATACTCTCAACCTGAAATCCCAGATCCTCCAAGTTCTGAGGCTCAATCATGTTTCGGCCGTCAAACACATACATCGGTCTCCGCATAATGCTGGCGACCTTCTCCCAATCAATCTTGGAGCCAGCAGCGTGCGCAACCTCCTCCTCGACATCGTTGAACTCGTCTAGCTTGGCGTCCCTTCGTGGGGTCGCTGGCGGGCTGATCACGGCCTTCTGTGACGAGATGGGCGCTTTGTTCCCAAAAATATCCCACTCAGTCATAATGACAACAGCATGAGCATCATGACATGCCTCGTACGGGGTGCCGCAGATCTTGATCCGACTTCCGACAGGTTTGGTATCGTCACAGGCGGCTTCGAGCTCGTTCCAGATACTCTCCGCTGGCGCTTGGGGGTCATAAATGCCAACATCAGCGCCTTCCATGATGAGATCGTGCACGATGCTGATCGCAGCACTCTCTCTTACGTCTCCCGTATCCTTTTTGAATGCGAAGCCGAAGATAGCGATCTTCTTCTTCTCGAGTGAGTGGTGCAGGCACGCCACGATTCGGCGGGCGAACCGATCTTTTTGATACTCGTTGATGTCGTTGATGGATTTCCAGTATGCAGCGACCTCTGGGAGATGGAGTGTCTCAGCAATGTATGACATGCTGAGGATGTCTTTCTTTAAGCATGAACCGCCATACCCGACGGAAGCAGAAAGCATCTTGGGGCCAATTCGAGAGTCCAGGCCACAGACTTTGGAGACTTCGGAGACGTTGGCACCGGTTTCTTCGCAGATCGCACTGAGGGCGTTGATACTGCTGATTCTTTGGGCGAGGAGACAGTTGGCAGCGAGCTTGGCAAGCTCAGACGACCACAGACTGGTAGTGATGATCTTTTCTCTCGGGACCCAGGCTGCGTAAATATCTACCAGAGAAGCTGCAGCTCGGATCCCTGCTTCGGTAGACAGGGAACCGATGAGGATACGATCTGGCTGCAGGAGATTCTTGATGGCCGTCCCTTCAGCCAAGAATTCTGGATTTGAGAGGATCTCGAACTTGACACCAGGTTTGCAGTTTGCCATAAGGATCTCTCGCATGTTCTCAGCCGTTCGGACTGGGACTGTCGACTTCTCGACAATAATCTTGTCAGAGGTTGCTACTCCCGCAATTCTGCGGATGGCAGATTCGAAGCATGACAGCTCGGCTGCTCTTCCCTTGCCTCGCCCGAGGCTCTTTGTTGGTGTGTTGACACTCACGAATATACATTCTGCCTCTTTGATTGCGGTATCGATGTCGGTCGAGAAGAAGAGGTTCGCTGGCCGGCCATCGTGATCATCGCGAGCCGATTGCACAACCCCCATCAGATTCGGCTCGTGGATGGGCAGTTTATTGGACTGCCATGCTTCGATGCGCTTGATACTCAAATCGACGATTGTTACTACAACATCTGGATTTTTGGTTGCAATAACGGAACATGTCGAGCCTCCCTACTCCAGCCGTGAGCGCCGAAGCTTGAGGCTCGTCTGGACGCTGATGACTTACAACATATCCAGCGCCAATACAGCAGATCTTCTTGATTTTCGAAGGTTCAATCTTGGAAATCAATTCTCGGGCTCTCTTGCTTCCGTAAATCCCAGCTAACGTGCTCATACTGACCAACATGGTGCAGAAAGCAAAGTCAGTTCGGAGAGAAAAAACGGTATTTCGTTTGAAGTCTTTGTAGAGAAGGAGCAACAGAGACAGCGACAAAGTTTCCGTTCTACTTCGCAGATTTGCATAAGGCGGCTGGAACGCGCCCTTGGAAATCCACTGTCCGTCTGTCTCCAGGAGACCTGCCATTGCCGGCACTCCCTAGGACTCAACCTCAACGGCGCATCTCCAGCCGATTGAGTTTGATGGACTGAAATGTATTTCCACAGTCTACTTCTCCTCGTCTTTACCCGGGAAAATCCTCCTCCAATGACCTCCACAGGCTTAGGCAAGTCTGAGGCAGGATCAGCCGAACAAGCTCTTCCCTGAGGCTGAGCTGAGTAGGCCTGAGTGGAGAGATGTATCCGTGTCTGAGGAAACACCGCCGTCTACATCTATTGGGACACATGTTCGAGCGACATCATACTACCAGTGAACGGTTGGATACGTTGCCTATATTAGAGATGCAAAGGGTATCTTTACCAAGTCAGGATAAGCCACGCGACTTTGAATAGTCTGCAAATCCAGACTCTGGCAATGCGAGCAGATGCGTAGCTGGGCTTCAAGCTGATGGATGATACATCTTGCTGCTGTTAGCCTGCTCGACGGACTGTACCAGCATGAGTTACTCGCTTAGTTGGTCACTCCTCCCTAACATCTCACGTATAATGATGCAGGAACGACTGGTCCGAATATGATGCGAAATGTCCCATAATACCATTCCCACAAGACCGTCTTCATCGCTTGACACAGGTCAGATCCGACCTGAAAACTGTACAGGATCTCTGGAGACGGGCTCGGATGTGGGCTGCCTGACAGTGAGCACATCTGAAGGAGCTACAAGATACCACGCACGCATCGATGGCCAAAATCCGGTCACTCGGTTGCAAGTTCAGGTTGTAATCTTGTAGCGCCGACTAGTCTTGCACTATGCGTCGATAGATACTTGGTCAAGCTTTCCCCGATCAACACCGGATTGCAGTAAATTCGGTGTCGCTAGATATCAGCATTCAAGTCTTTATGTGCTCTTGGTCGACGAGGATGCGACCTCGCGACTTCTCATCAACACTCTGCGAGCAGCACACCCTTCGAGACACCATGGATCCGTCTGCGAAGAGACGTTCGTCCAATTTGGCATGCGTCAATCTCGACATGCTGTCTTGGGAACCGGCAAATGTCAGGCTTGACGATATATTATGCAGGTCAGAATCTTCGGCCGAGACAGAAGTTCGGCATCTGGTTGACGAAGGGGATCATGGTCTCGTGGAAGAACTGCTATCTCACGCTGTTGATATTGAGGCTCAAAAGTTAGAAGTGCACACCACTGCTCAACCGGTGCCTCTCGAATACAGCATTCCTTTGCGCAAAAAGCTCTTTTACCTGGGTACCTATCTACTGCTAAATCTGTCCCTGACAATTCACAGCAAAATGCTGCTTGGCAAGGTATATATCCTATACAATATTTTCGAATCGGGCCTCTGACAACAGCCAGCTCAAGTATCCGTTTCTCCTGACAGCTTTCCACACTGGAACTACATCAGTAGCGTGCTACACACTGATGCGTCAAGGCTATATCAAACTGACAGCTCTCTCTCTGCACGACAATTCCGTCATTGTAGCGTTCTCGGTACTGTGCACTATCAACATCGCAACATCAAATGTGTCACTGTGAGTATCTTATACCGACCATTATTCAAATACCTAAGAATGCCCCAGAGCTTTGGTTTCAGTGTCATTCCACCAAATCGTCCGCTCCACGGTTCCAGTCTTCACAATTTTCAGCCACAAACTCTACTTTCGTCGTAGCTACTCTCTACCAACCTACCTTTCATGCATACCCATCATCACCGGCGTGTCTATGGCCGCTTACGGGGAAGTTGACTTCACGGCCTGGGGATTCATACTCACCATCTTCGGAGTCATCCTCGCGGCCCTCAAGACCGTCGTCTCGAACCAACTGATGACTGGCCAACTCTCTCTACCACCTCTCGAGCTGCTCCTTCGTATTTCACCTCTCGCGGCCGTTCAATCGCTGGCCTACGCCGTGCTGACCGGGGAAGGTAGCGGCCTCAAGCAATTCGTGGTTAATGGATCGCTCACTCCCGGATGGATGGCTGCACTACTTATCAACAGCTTCATCGCCTTCCTCCTCAACATCTCTTCATTCAGCACGAATAAATTATCCGGGGCTCTCACGATGACGATATGCGGCAACTTGAAGCAGATCCTTACGGTCCTGCTGGGTATTATCATCTTCAAAGTGAAAATCGGGGTGTTCAATGGCACAGGCATGGTCATCGCAATTATTGGCGGAGCTATCTACAGCAGATTAGAACTAGGAAAAAAGCCGACGAAGAAGCCAGCACTCCTGTCGAAAGCCTGAGCTTCGTTTCCAGCGCCTGAAATCCATTCATAGATCATCTTTGCCGTGCCACGATGTGGTAAAAGTGATATGAGGCAAAAGAAAAGATTTAATTGTAGACTTCTGAGGATCGTCACCCGAATTTTCAGCATCAGCGTGTGGCTGCCGGGCCGGCTTGTGTCTTCTCGCTAGTACAGTAATTCGTCAACAGTTAGCTCAGGGGGGGGGGGCGAGACAAATGAGCCGAGTCCTCAGTCTCGAGGCTCGGTCTAGTGGTGTAGTGCCTCGATCTCCTAGTCCATCTACATTAGCTGCCACGCCTAAAGTGACACAGATACTTCAGACACGCCACGATGTCTTGGTTTGATAGCTGTCAGCCGAAAGCCTGGGAAAACATGGCAACGCTTGGGCAAGACAGTCCAAGGAACCAGAACCGGGCTGTTTGGTCACGTGCTGTTCTTGGGAGTCACATTTTGCCTGTCCGTTACTCGACTCCGAAAGCTCTCACACTATTCCCAAGAACTGCAACTTTCAAGCAAAGTAAGCACGCCCGCCGCGACACCCCTCACGCACACCTCTATACTCTCACTCCCTACCAATACAAGGACATAAGCCAGATTTTACTCTACACTGATCCATTGAGATCAATCACATTCGAGCCGTGCCTAAAGCACCGAGAACAAGGCTTTGTTTACTCTTCCGCCGTAAGCGAGTGTGCATGTCATCGCCCTCGGCCCCCTAGAAAATGGAATGTTGAAGAGATGAAAATAAGCGAGTCTCTGCTGACAATCAACTATGCTGCATAGTAGGAGGACTCAATATTCTTACTTTGCCTATATTATTTTTACAACATACCAACCAACCCGTGATAACAAGCCAGCAAAGGCATCACTACCTTATATATGTACCTTGCATACTGCCTATTCACCCACCTTATTATGTGTCGAGTAGGTCGGGCAACGGGCTTAGGAATGACGGGCCTCGTACTATCTTCCCGAAACGAGCTTGAGTCCAAGGCTTACAGGACGAGTTTAAAGGCCCGACCTTTAACGCACGTAGCAAAGGCCTTGTCTAGTAGTTGTCCCTCTGATCTTTGTACGGTTCAATCTAGGTCTTAGTATGCGCATTGTATGGAACAGCGCTTGAAAAAGGTTTTCGGAGACCCGTATATTGTCATACAAGCCCCTCACCATGGATCGTACAATGGGTTCTAGAGGGGACGAGGACTCAACACCTGTACGAGTTGTCCTTCACGAACCTGCACTCTTTATCACGATAACAGTCCTTTCTAAGGGGTGCTTTACTGGAGCCGAGTTGGAGTCACAACCGCGTTAGTAGAGCTACGAACCGCTACCGTAAAGTTTTATTTTTTCGAAACGCTAAAGATTCTTGAAATTTATCGACAATACCCGCGACAAATATAAAGAAGAGTTTTGGAATGCGTTACTTACGAGATGGGTACCGTGGGCCTTGAGGACAGGAGGTCTCATAGTGCTACCTAGATTTCAACAAGTAGAGCATGATACCCCGAAAATGTAAAAATAAAAATAGAAATAGCTCCAATGAATATGCCGAGATTATGAATATGTGCAATATATGCTAGATTAGGATAGAAACCATCGGGTCCAGTTAAGCCAATGGTCAGCAACTTCTCTTCGGCTTTGAAGAGCCGAACGCAGCGATTCTTTCTCATTTGCTTCTCTTACACATGTAGCCTGATAACATGCAAGACCTGATCCTTGACTTCTCAGAAAATCGTGCACCTTATACTTTTCCTGCCATCTCAGTGATTTCCTTCACTCACTTTGTTTCGGATGATGTAGAAACCTGTAGCTACACAGAGTATAGATCTTCTGAACATCAGAATCGTATCAAATGACCGTTAGAGAAGCAAGATATTCTCTACTCTAACTATGACATGTTCTAATGCAATAGTATGGCTGTCTACTTCGTGGCAGGCCGCATGAGACACATTACATGGGACATGGAGTATCAAGACATCCATCAAAGAGCTGAAAGATGCAAGGTTTTATTTAGAAAGATTATTTGTGACTAAAAGCTGCTGCAATGCTTCGTCTCTTAAGATCCTTGGGTACACCAGAGATCCCCCTTGTTGTCCGGCGCTGCGCAGCATTTGGCCTGCTTTGCCACTGCCCACTGACACTATAACCACAGACGTATTAGCAAGCCTATCCAATACCATATGTATCTGGAGGGGGGGGTTCGTTAATTACATAATCAGCGCAATATTGCAAAGCAGTGGGGCCAAATTCTTCTGGGCACTAGTAAAGTGTTAGTTGATCTTTGATCGAATGTAGAGTACATGGAGGTTGATGGTGTAAATCTTGGGACATACAGTAACCTCTATACAGTCACTTGTAGGTGATGTACAGACAGCTTTTCCTTTCTCGAATGGTACTTGGCCGGACACAGAGAGGGGGTTGAGGATAAAGGCAGCGAGACTGCTGAGGATGATGCGTTGAGAGACCCTGCGAAGATTGTTGGTTAGAAGTTTATCTTTCTACAGGATTATCATGTTTGAAATACATACATATTTGCGATTTGCTCTGAATCTGAAATAGTTTGGAGTTGGATAGGTGCTTCATCCTAGGAATTGCTGATATCAAGCTGAACTTATAGATTAGAACCAACTATAGAGTTCATGTCGGTAGTACTTCGTGGGTTCCCTCTTTCCCCCCTCCCCTCCGATCCCGCCCTGCCACCCCCTTTAATCGAACGCATACTTTCTTGCGTGGAACGTATCATGTATCGCATTTTGAGAGCATAAGTGCCAGCAACATGATGTGTAGCACTTACACATCACACCAAACTCAAACATCCAAACTTTTCGGAGCCTGCGGATTTTTCTCTGTAGCAAATCAAAATCAAAAGGGTGTTCAGCAGTAACTTCAACCGAATTCATCTACGGAGTAATCGATCTACATGAACTCTGCTATAATCGCTCTGATCAAAACTCCATCACTAGAGTATGAGATTTCGCAGAGGTCAGTGATCGACGGGGGTATGCTGACAATTAAGGAGAGGATAGGGATAATCGTGGCTTCTCCTACTCTCCCTAAAATTGTTGCAGATCTCTTAGATCGACTGAAGTTGCATCAGACGCTCTCAGAGAGAATCGTAGGACTATCCTGCGTGTCGGGGACAACTTATTCTACGCTGAATGAGACCGCCTTCCACACGTCACAACCACCGTGCAACAATTCGAATACGATGACGACAGTATGTTAGCCATTTGATTTAGAAAAAGCGTAATGTACTGTTTACTATAAAAGCACCTACATATAATCTTCTACCAAAAGCTATATTAAACACACAGTTTCTGACTGGGGTATATAAGCAGGGACCTGGTTAGGCATGTTATACTGACTACTAATCTTGAGAAACGCTGCTTTACAGAACTTGAGTTTCCCCTTGATCTTCTTTACATTTCTCTATTTTTTACTGTGATTCGTAAACAATAAAAGTCCATAGTTCTTACTTAGTCTCCTTATTGAAGCTGCCAGGGGTTTGATGGAAGACTAGCTTAAGACTTGTTATCCTAAGGGTAAAATCAGCTATAATAAGCTCGGGGCAGCCAGCTGTAAAGAAGGTTTAGCATGTTATCTCTGAAGAATAGCTGATGAAGTTAGTAAAAGGGATAGGAGAAAGGTGGAATGCAGTTATAAAAGCAGATAGAACATACTTCGTAGCAGGCATAACTATTCCTTCAAGACGCTAGATTCTTGGCAATGCAAAGTAATGCTGCTTTTAAAAACCCCCTAATATTTTGTATACCAACCTTAGGCCTTTATCACTGCCCAACATCGGTCTCTTATACTATGTATAAGCTCTCCTATTCTCTTGTGAGAGATAGATTCCTAAGCCTCTTGAATTGCGGCTTTTAGCCTCTTATAAGAGCTATGAACGCAAGGGAAATGAGCTTGAATATAATCCTTTTGGCTGCTTAGGAATAGGTACTTGATATGTTGATTCCATGACAGATTATTATGTTTTAGTAGAGAATCCTACTATTAAAGCAGCTAGCGCGCATTAAGAATTCATTGGTAGTACCCCCTAGTAAGTGGCCTATGCGGAGGGAGCCTACCAGAAGGCTTGGCGGAATAGATTCGCCAGCGACCATAGTATACGAAGTCGTAGTTTTTTTAAGAGCTGAAATTTTTATCCTTCAAATAAGGGTCTTAAAAAGGTTGATAAAACTTCATAAGGGTTGATTTTCCCATGCCAACAGCGAG
Organism: Diplocarpon rosae; assembly: GCA_032760415.1. Taxonomy (NCBI): domain Eukaryota; kingdom Fungi; phylum Ascomycota; class Leotiomycetes; order Helotiales; family Drepanopezizaceae; genus Diplocarpon; species Diplocarpon rosae. The sequence goes on along the minus strand of JAUBYV010000010.1, from coordinate 165,038 downwards.
GCAGCAGGGGCATGTAATTGACTAATAGCCCTTGTTCTGACTGACTTGGAGGGGTTGGGGGGGGGGGTGGGGGGTTCGTACGTGGGTTTATAATACATTCCGCGGGTACCTAGGTATATAATCGTGGTGGAAAGATTTAAGCTTCTGTGTGACATGCCAGAAGCTAAGGGGTTCCACTATTAAGTAAGAATGCGCATCCGTTGCTTTTACAATCATACATGTGGAAGATTGTTATACTTCATGTTACAGATACCTGAACTCTAGCCCCCCACGCAACTCGGCGCCGGTGTCAGCAGAATAGCTTAAACCAGAAAGCTGAGTCGGATATGCTCAAAGGGCGAAAAGCTGTGGTTGTAGTAAGAGGAGGTTATGCAGAATACCAGGGGGAGGCTCGGAGAAGCGGCATTGCCAAGTATATCGGGCGCAAAAAGCTCAAATGCAAATATATCAAATCCTTGTGCCCAGAAGAAGAGACACGAAAATACGAGAAACGAAGCTGACACGAAGTAATACTCTCATTACTATAAGGGCCCTGGACATGAAACTGCCTACGTTTCCAACATTGACTAAGCCAAAGACAATACCCACAACCTCATTGATAATAGCCTCCCTACTGGTAAAGCACGACGCCCGAACTGAGGTAGCTTTTCGCTAGATCTCTCTGCTACAGCCAACTCCGAGGTAATCACACTGATTCAGGCTTCGTTTGGTCTGCAACAAGTTACATTATGATGAAGTATTTGAGCGGCCCCCAAAGTGCGACAAAGTCAAGGCCCTGAGATAAGAGCGACACTACATGGAACCTCCCGAAGGATATGGACATCGTGCTAAGCGGCGGAGGAAACAGTCTGCATCGGGGCACAGCGCTGACACTCGAACAAAAGATGCTAGTTCTTCTTCTCCGTATAAAAGCTGGAGGCGCTACCAAGTCATCCACCTCAAGTACGTACGAATCGTAGAATAGGACTTGCAAATTTACCATTTCCTGAATCCCTTCCCTTCGGGTCCCTTCGGGTTTGTTCAAACCTTGAACAACATCGTGAACGTATGTTGTTGGTTTGATTGCAAGTCTGAATCCACTCCATCTCATGTGGGGTGAAGCTTTCATCGGGGTATGCTGCTTCGAAGATTCCTTGCACCGACTTATGATGCCGGGAGGGGGACCTAGAGGGATCGCAAATGTCTTGATCTGCATAGTAGTACGCGGTCCGATAATGAATCATGTTGGACTACTACTCACAACTTTGGCATGCAAGATAAACCTGGGGTATTATCATGCCTCGCTTAGTTCTTTTCTTGTAAACGTTTCTTTTGCGCAGATGTCGGCCTGAGAGAGATTACTCGTGGGTGTAGCTGTTCGTGTTTACATATATATATATATATATATTAAAACGGCCGGGACGTATCGAAAATGCAATCCAGTAACTGCAGCACTAGCACTGGCAACACATCTTGCGCAGCCTGCTATGTCAGAGAGAGAGAGAGAGCTTTCAGAGTTGAAAAGGTCAGAGAAGCAGAGAGAAGCAAAGAGGGCCCGGAGAGTGTAGTGCATTTGTGTTCTACTCAGTCTGCACTCCAAAACCAACCCCCAACCCCGGCCATGAGAATTGTCCATGATCCTGATCCTACAGTTCTGTTGTCCTGATTCAATCGCCAGCTAGCAGATATCACACTAAACATCTCGCAGCAGCACGCTTCGCCGCCGACAACACCAGACTAGACCAATGCACCAGATGTCAAATGAGCATCAGCACCAACAGAACGCCCTTGATCCACACCTAACACTGTACATGAATTGAAAACGGGATACCCTCGCCCTACTACGGCCAGGCCGAAGCTCACCAAGCATACCCCTCTACTGCATCATCGTCACCATTCCAATCATCATCCCCACTCTTCTCCTCGTCCAGAAAATCGGCTTCCGTTACCTGGTTTTCCGTCGGTCGAAGGTTATCAATTCTGATCTCGACTTTCTCGCACTTTCCCTGTATGACCTCCCGCTCCTTCCCTTTCCCAGTGCTCTTCCTCTTCCCCTCGTCCCCCGAGCTCGAGATCTCGGGCAACAGGCTGTCTTTGCCAGCAGTATTTTTCAAAATCTCTAGCTCACGCTCGAGACGGCCGGGTCGGATTCCGGCGCGGGGAACGACGAATTCGACTTCATCGCTGGCTTCCGATGCCGAGTCAGAGGACTCGGCGTATTTTCCTTTCATCTGAGATTTGCCTGCGGAGCGGGTTGAGCGCCGAGGTGGTGGGGAAGGCTCGTGTTCCGCAGGTGCCGTGCTTGCTTGTCCCTTGTATGAGCGACCTATGAGAGATTTTCGGACTGTAGTTGGCGGGGATGCTTCGGGGATGCCGCTAATCGTTGTGCGAGAATGGCGAGAGGAGAGTCTGGGTTCCAATGCGGCCCTGAACTCCGAGGTGAGCTCTTCCTGTGATCCAGCGGCTGGCGATGTCTGGGGCCTGGAAAGACTGGTTATCAGATTAGGGGCTTTTAGGACGCTTTTGAATACACGTTTGAGTGACCCGACCCATCGATCGCGGAACGAAGCTCGGTCTCTCCAGCCGATACTTAGAATGGATCGGATGGTCAGGTATCGAAGATCGGCCAGATCTCCGGCACTGTCAAGTAGACTTTGGAAAAACACTTCGGCAGCACCAGGCTCCCATTTTCGCAGCTGGATTAATTCAATCGTTTGAAGAGTGGAGGGCCACGCGGGAATTTGGTCCGGCTCTAGGAGCTTGTCGTATCGAGGCTCAGAATCCCGGTACGTCGCGTGTAGGTTGAAGTATGTAAGATTCATGCGAAAGACCTGCAACTTGGGACATCCAGGACCGAGCATGGGGAGGAAAGATAAGCTTAAAGATTGATTGTGGTTCAGTGTCAAAGCGCGGAGCTGCCGGCCATGTGAGAGGAGGAAAGAGGCAAAGTCATCTGCAACTATCTCCCAGCAATTTATGATTTCCAGGTTATGAAGTCCAGCCGGTAGCATGGGCAGCAGTTTTCCATTCATCAGAGTAGAAGCTTCGAAAACTAGGTGCTTGAGGGCTGGGAGGTTGCCGAGAGCCTTGGCAAGAATGGCTTCGTGGTTGGGGTCCTCTTCATCCTTCCGCAGACAGGGAATCTGGTAGTTAACGAAGGCGACCTTCTGGAGCGAGGAAAAGGAAGGCTTCAGGTGGATCTCTGGTATTTTCTCGATTGAGTACTTCTTGCCACCCATTCTTGATGACCATCGCCAGCTCCTAAGCCTGCATATACTAGTCTTATCGCCACGCATTGGATTCGCGGCAGGGTTGATGTACTCGAGAGCCTCAAAGAGCGAGTCTGGATAGGTCCACTTGATATTAGCATCCAGGTCCCGATATGGCGGCATGTCTGTCTGGTGATGGAACTCTAGATCCGTCAACCGAGGCAGGTCCTTTACCAAGCCATGTAGATCCAAGTGCCCACTTCCTGGCAATGTGTAAGCCACCACCTGCCCAACATCAATTCGTAGCGACTGCACTTTCTGCCTATACTTGAATGTCATAGGTGTAGGATCTGCCATCAACAAGTCCACCAATCTGTGTGCCTGCACCATAGGAACAAGAGGAGGGGAAGAGTATAGGACGGTGAATGCTGGCTCCGCAAAGTCGCGGCATAGTCGAGCAACGTTGAGGAGCCACTTTCCAGAGGGAAGGGGTTGGAAAGTGTGTTCTTCGTACAGAGGATATGTAGCGTATTGGAAAATCTGCACCAAAATGTGGTATGGGAGGGTTTGCCACAGAGGAATGATCCCAGAGCCTTCGATCTGGACGATCGATTGGGTAGGAGTTGACTTGGAGGAGATCTGCTTTGACTGCTTGCGCCTCTTCGTTCCTCGATGGCGAGATTCGTCATTGTATTTTTGTCTGTGGGAGGAAGAGGCACTGAGGCGTTTTCGGGTGGGTTGTGCTCGTGTGCTGGATCGAGGGACAGGCCGGCGCTCTTCGACGTTGGACGATTCTGATTCTGATTCTGGCTCTGATGTGGACTTTTCGTTTTCTACATCCAGGTCGTCGTTGTCGGATGATTCGGCGTATGATATGACAGGTTTTGTTCGTCTTGAGCGTGGCGGCATGCGTAATGCACGGCGGCGAGCGACTGCAGAAGCCATAGCTGGAAATTGACTGATGCGATTGGATATTTGCTATGTCATCAGAGGCCGTTCTGGTATACGCAAGAGCAAAGCAAGCAAGTAGCCGTAGCGCTGAACGAAGTGCTTAGAACTCCTGGATTTTTGTTATTTTGTACAATTCGCAATGTAATGAAGTTGCTGTGATTGCGAATTTTATAGAGTTGATCTTATCAGAAGAAGATTTAGCTGCAAGGCTTCATCTAGTCACTTCACTGCAGCCCTGCGGGGAAACAGGGAGCAGTGAGCTAGGCCTCAAATTGGACTAGCTCGGAGAAAGCTTAAATAGCCGCCGATAAATGCGCATTGCGTTTCAGTGGGCCGCTGTACAGTAAACAAAGAAGTGATTATATAAACAGTCATAATGTAGCAGGATCCATCCTTAGGGCCTCTTCTCCAACCTCCACTCACACCATTTATTCAGGGGAGCTTTGCCAGATCCCAACCACGTGTCATATCAGGATAGCCTGCCTAGAGACATAACGTTTCGATTTTGCCTTCTGCCTTCTGCCCGGCTCGCATCCAGCATTTGTGCCTTGCATCACAGTTCCTTGACTTTCCCCTGGGAGCATTACTCTTCATGCTCGACTGACATCTTATCACGACTTTCTGACGTGTTGCGTCAATTCTATTCATTTTATACGAATTGATCCTGCCCTGGACTTATCGCCTTGATTACCAAGTCACAAAGCTGTCTCGCAGCTCCACTGGGGAGTCTTGCCTGGAAGCCGCCATGAAGGCCTGCGAGGCATGACAATGAAAGTATGTCAATCAGTAATAGAGGCCAAGGAGATATTGCGCTTTCTGTATATAATCACTTTCATAACCTCAAACCACGGCGACCCTACCTCAGGCGGAATGTGCGCGCAGTGCTCTCTTGCCTAACTTCGGGACCGCTAGTATCGAAACTGGTGCCATCTGTTGCAGCAGAGTCTCGAGAAGAGTCTATGGATTCCGAAGAAGAAGAAGAAGAAGAAGAAGAAAGGGAGCCGGCCGAGAAGCGCAGGAAAATGTTGGACATAAGGGCCAAGGGCAGCGATGAGGGAGAATTTTGGGAACCCTTCAGTCAGGTGACGGGTGAGAGCCACGGATTTCCATCCTCCAAGCCAGAGTCCATCAAACAAACCACCTCAATTTTGGTCTCTGAGATTCCTGTGGCGGCGGCGAAGAGGTACCAGAGACCTCTGGACAGGATCCTGCCAAAGAGTTCGATTGAATTTCACGAATCTATGCGGGTTGATATTCACCAGATCAATCCTACCTTTGACGAGATAGTGACCGAGGATCTAGGTGCGGTGGCCACCATCCCATGCAGGTGCTCAGTTGCCATACGCTACGCCAAGAACGACGACGATCCTGGCGATGTAGTTAAGCGTACAGATTACGTGGAGATATGCAAGCTTGTTAAGGAATGCATGTTAAAAATCAGTATCGGCCGTGATGGAAGGGTTTCGCGAGAAACCATCTTCTCTGAGCCGTTCGTCTTCTCATCTAACCATTTCTATGTTAGTCGCCGGACCCGAAAATCCATTGGGCAATGGGACAGCAACTCTCGAATTTATGGGTTTGCAGACAAATACTACTTGAGTGTGGAGTTAGAATCAAAAGGCTATCATGTCGCATGGCGGCCATTATTGAACCAAGGCGTCGTATCTGATTTGATAGACGAAGGAGACATTGCTCCAGAAGACACTTCTCTGCGTTGTTGGATGAATCCGTGGGCCAGTCCGGATCGCCATGCAAGCGTCGAACTTTACCTCTACCACAAAAGGCAGAGGCAAAGTCTTCCATATACCGTGAACACACAAGTCAGATGGGCGATTCCAAGCCAGTTCAACGGAGCAAAGAGCACGAAGGTAAAACTAAACCGCGCGGTAGCCGAAGTAGAAGCTCTTAAAGCCCCTCAACCTGGCGGCAACTGTGAGGTCCCTGAGGCTTCCAAGTCTCCTGTTCCCCGACAAGACGAGAATATCAAAGCGCAAGAGAGTCCTGGAAAGATCCGGGTGTCACGACATCGAAATTTCCCCAAGCCTCTGTATAACCTGAAAGCTTTAAGCAGCATTGCTCAAGGAAAATACCCAAAAGCTACACATACGAACGGACTAGAGCTACATGATCATGATGACGGTAAAATAACTATCACTTACAGCTTTGGCAAAGCAGATGCTGCCGAGCCAGGCATCAAACGAGAAACTACAATTACGGGCTTCAAATGCCCTTTTTGTCTTGCCCGCAATCGCACACTAGACGAATTGAGGCTACACCTGCATACCGACCATGGCACTTACAAGTTCCAACTCCGCAAGGCGAACTCCCCACGTGTGGCGTACTTCATTGAGTTGTCCAAAAAGAACAGTCCGAGCCCAGCGTTCCCCGCTGAATTGCAGAGAACCATCCAACTAGGTCGGCCCAACAGACTGTTTGACCTCAATAAGCACCTCAGCGGCGATGAGTCATGGATTAAGGCTCGTAATGGCCCTCTGAACAACCAGATTCTAGTTCATTTCCACTCTCGAGCATTCGGCTCATCTCTCTCTTCATCGCCCTACAAGTCCCGTCACAGCTCTCCAAATACATCAAACGCCGAAGATGCGACGATGGACGAATTTTACGAGCTGCAATGCAAACCAAGTATCAAACAGCGCAAGATCTTTTACGCTCCCAAGGTTGCCAAGCCCCTTTACGACACCATCACAAAGCGGCTCTTGAGGACCGGAGATCAGCTCGCGGATGAAGATGAAGAGACAGACGAAGCCTGGCTGCATCTCAAGCAAAAAGATGCGATCAACGACTTTGAAGAAGCGGTAGTCTTGCCAGAGGAGAAAGAGTTCATCAACTGCTGGAATCCGTTCGTCGTCTCCCATCACCTTACAAGTGATAAGCAGCTCCAACCAGTCTTTGTCCGCTTCGTCGAGAGAAACAAGACCTGGCTCGCTGAAAAGCGTGCTCGGATGATGGAACTCATGAAGCACGCGCATAACCTTGTTATGAAACGTGTTATAGACGAGCGCTGCCTGCAGCGATGCGTGAATCTTGTTAGTGCGGAGATGAAAGTACTGGCTACGAGAGATGACAAAGATGGTGAACTGGACTTTGTTGCGGATGGACCGACAGCGCAACGACTCGGCACCTGTATTTGTGGGGAGTTCCAGCCAGTCAGCGCAATCGTATGTCGCGGCACGGTAAGTTTCACCTCTTTACTATCATGTCACTCCGCTTTCACTTTCTTCATGGCGAGCTCCGGCTAACGTCAGCCAGAATTGCAAAACCCTTCTCTTCTGCAGACCCTGCGCGAAGAAAGCCGGGAGGTCGGTCATGAAGGCTTGGAAGTGTGACGCATGCTTTTCCCGCTCGTGATACTGCGAGCGAGGTGCGTAAATCTGATTTGCATTGATGGGTATTGCTTGCGGTACGGCGGGAATTAGCATTAGCGTGGTGTTGGGGGCCATCTGAATGGCATAGCATCGTTGACATGTTCTAGTGTACAGTACATAATGGCGTTTCTTTCTGTTGCAGAATAATGGGGAAATGATTCCCCTCTAACATTGGCGGCGTTATGGAGAGTATTGGAGCAGGCATGGATGGATGGATGAGTGATTGCAAGAGACGTACAGAGATGAGTGCGCATGTATGAGATATTTCGCCTGGCTTGAAGTGAGCGGAGCGACATGTTTGCAAGCCATCATGTCAGAAATCATGGCTGGAGAGACTGAATAAAAGATTACTGCCAGCCAATGTGGCACCCAAGTAACTGTTGTCGTCCGAATGTTTGATCGATCGATCGACTGATTGATTGATTGATTGATTGATTGACTGCTCCCATGAGGTTTTATTGTTCTTGGAAATCAAGCTTAAGCGCCAGACGCGGCTTGGCGCTTAAGGTTTAAACACTTGGTCCCGATCATCCCGTGACAGATCCCTGCTACTCCCGCGCGCATCCCGGCCACAGACATCGATCCAGCCTGACCCCGTTTCTAATTCCAGTCCCGACGTGATCTTCCCATACCATTCTCTGCCCTAATCTGACCCGCGTTCGAGATCGCCGCCAGCTTCACCTCCACCTCTACCTTCACCTTCACCTTCACCTTCAGCTCCACCTTCACCGTCACACCTCCATCTTCACCTTCACCTTCAACACGACCTACCTTTCTTTCACCTCCACCTCAGCTTCGCACAACTCGCTCGGCGCGCTCGACCACGACCGCATCTCAGTCGATGCCCTGTTGGAATATATTCCCAATTGCTGTTGCTGTGGCAGGATTGCGTACTGTATGCGCCTGCGCTGTCTGGGTGGGGAGTGTCTTGCGACAATGAATAGCCCTTGATCTGGATGACAGCAGTTTCGATTCGACTCGACTCGACTCGACACCACACAATATCACGCAGTGAATACTATTGTTACCCACCACAAATACTGTCCGCCAACACCAACACGATTTCCCCCAACTCTTTTCGCCAAGTCTCTCGACCGCGAACATTCTCGCCATCTTCCGTCAGCCGAGTCGACAGAGAGCTGTGACCGAGATCTACCTCGCCATCTGTCCCATCTCTGACCGACACGAGTCCTCAGCATGGAGATAAAACAGGCCACACAAGGCGCCGGTGCCGCAGCCTTCGAGGGATTGGAGGTCGCCGACAAGCAGATCTTCCAGCTGCAGAAGCGCATCCTGCCCTACGTATGTGCCCCTCTATCTCTCGCCCAAGAAAGTTTAGTCCGAGGTAGAAAGGAGAGATTCAATACTCACAAGCTCTACAGGATCCACATCTCCTTACAGTCCCTACCGACAACCCCTACCGCGACACTCCGTCGTACGAATACCGCGGCACGCCCTTCGCGAACTACGAGGTGCGGCAACTGCAGCATATGACGATGATCTCGTTCAGCCGGCGGGGCGTCGCGCGCGCAGAAGGAGACTGGCAGGCGCGGATTGAGAGCAACTCGCCGGCTAGCCTGGCAGCAAGCAGCACCGCGACACCGAGCCATGCCAAGGAATTCAAGGCTCCGAAGCAGAAGATATCGCTCGGAGACTACCAGAAGTCGAAGATAACGGGAGTGAAGCCGTCGCCCAAACCGTTAGCGCAGGGTCATGCGAGGAAGAACAGTGCTGCGTCTGTGGATACCACTCCGGGTCAGATTTCGTCTTTCGAGGGTGCTGCGGAGATTAGGACTATCGGTGCGCCAGTCGTCAGTCCTGCCAAGTCGGGGAGGCCTGCCTTGAAGGAGAACACGAGGTATGCATGGCAAACCACATGAACGGATATATTGCTAACGCATCCTCCCTAGGCCTGCAGCACCGCATGCTCCCGACATCAAACCACGCCACGCAACGAACGGGTACCTCGAGGTACCAGCTAGCAGACCTGCAAACAAAGAATCTGGCAATACCCTGACGCCTCAGAAGTCTCTGCAAAGTATTCGGCCACCTATCAAACACCAACTGCCTCCTCGGCCGCAATCTCCTACACGCAAGACTTACGATGTCAAACTGTTAGGGCCCAGGAAGCGACAGGTAGAGCCCGCCGATACTAGATCCGAGAAGCGGACAAAGATCGAGAATGCCAGGACTCCTTTGGGAGCGCAGAATCCTCCCCCTCGAAAGGCCGACCTTTCATCTGAGCAGAAGCTGTCGCCCTCCAAGAACCACAAATTCACATCTGCATCTGCGTCCACGCCCAACCGAGCCTCGCCTCTACCGAGAGGTACCCCTGATGCCAAGCCGGCCCAGGCGAAGCAAGTCAGGACCGAGAAGCAAAGACCGCTCCCTGGATTGTTGGGACCTTTACCAGAGGATCTGACCGAGCTGGCAAATCCGAATAAATCCGAATCTCGAAACTCGACACACGTGCCATCCAAGTACGACGGTGATACCATCGTCGTCAAAGACGCTCGGGGTAAGGACTCACCGTCTTCTAACCCGTCGCTGGCATCCAAGCCATCAAGCTCTTCCTCTCCCCTGCGTCCTCTGCCGGAAATGCTACCCCCGAACCTCCCTGTTGTGGTGGAGCGCGAATTGGAACGGCTGGATCGGATCAAAGCGAACGAAGATGTCAATGCAGCAGCGAGTGAAAAGCAGGCTTCTTCGAGTGCTTCTCGCGATACTGTTGGAGCTCGATACGAGGAAGTTCGTCGACCCAATGTCCCTGGTGTGGCCCGAAAGACCGTCATGCCAAAGGTGGGGCATCCGCCAAAGAAGGCGCCAGCTGAATCGAGTCGATCTCGTCCGTTGAATGAGAAGGAGAAGGAGAGTCTGATTGTCAAGCTCAAGTACAAGAAGCGCATTTCCAAGACCCTGCAGCGAATTGTTGGAATGCAATCCAAGCCTAGCAAGGAATTTTCGAGGCGTGAAAAGGAGCGTATCGCTTGCTTGAATAATGGGGAATCTGAATCGGAAGATGAGAGTGGCAGGATACTTCCTGCACCTGTTTTTTCAACTAAGCCTGCTCTTTCCAAAAAGCGACCCAGCGACACCAGTGAGAGAGGGGAGCCGCCTCCAAAGCGTGCAAAGCAACCTTCCAGCCTCGATGTCGCAAAGACCAAAACATCCGTGGAAACACCATTCAGATCTCCCGCTCCTGCCGCAAAACCCCAGAAGGATGCTCTTTCCACTTCGAAGAGGGCCGATGCTATAAAAAGCGTTGCGATGCGCCATGTTGGATCCACTGATGGCAGCGCTCGCACACCACAGACCATGAGCACCAGTACCAGTACCAGCACCCCAGCCTCAGCTGAAATGCCTCGCACGAACGGTGATGCTCGTCCACCTCTCGACGAACGCCTGAGAATCGAGAGCGACAAAGCCAGCGAGGCCGCCACCAAACTCAAGCGCAAGATGGATGAGATCCTGCAAACTAAAGGAAAGAGTCCCGAACTCGTGCCGGAAGTCGAACGCAAGCTCGGCATCTGTATTGGCATCGAAGCCATGACCATCTACATCGCCTCCTTCGTTCTGCGCGAGCGCTACAACAAGAACCGCGGGCTTGGAAACTGGGAAACCTCCCTTGGGCTTTGGAACTATCTCGAGCGCGTCAGCCGGCCCTTCCCACTCCTGCACTCGCTGAACATACAGCTGGGCGCTATCCTCAAGCAGGAGACCGGCCGCGTCTATCTCGAGCATCTGCAGCGGAACGCGACCAATTTGGACTACCTACGCGCTATGGCGGAGAACAGTTCCAAGTGCGATCAGCACTGGAAGGAGGTTCACCAGAAGCGCAAGCGATTCGAGGATCTGGGCATCAAGCAGATGCTGGGACCGTGGACGACGCCTAGGGAAGCCACGGAGTGGATTATGGAGGTGTTGCATGTCTACTCTGGAGCGGAGCGGACGGGGTGGAAGCTTTCTGGCTCGTCTCGATGAGCGATATCCTCGCGCTGGCGGAGCGGATGAGTGTATCATGGCGGAAGAAAGACGATCAGACCGACGCGGGGTATTTTCTTACGGTGTTCTCTGGGACGGCTCAGATGGCTGGGGTTTGAGTTATGTACGGAGTCTCGGGGAAGGGGGTGGAGGTATTTGTGACTGATTCGCCACGAGCGATGGGTGGAAGGGGGGAACGATGCACGAACGACATGATACCCAGCTAGCTTTCTTCTTCTTTTTATAATATTCTCTTCCTTTTTCCGCCAGCCTGAGCGTCCCCACAGGATCTGCGGATGGCTCTTCACGTCTGTCACCTATGAGGCGAGGCTTGTATTGACATGACTGGGCTGGCAGGTTGAGCTTCTACGCTGGTGCTGGTGAGGCGGAATTGGAAAAACTGGCGAATCATGGGTCGCGAGTTCCCTCGTTCCCTGCGTACGTACTGCGTATTATGAGCTCGAGAGCTATGGTATCTGAGACCTGGAGACGAGACGAGACGAGACGCTAAGAGACTCAAATATAATCACATGACACACATTTTTCGTATTCTGTATTCCGTACTACGTATTACGGGGACCCTGGATTGTGAGACGCGAACTCTTGCACAGTGGAATTTGGATTTGGACTTGCATTTGATATTTGGGGGTATCCGATGAGGGTTATGAGATTGGGGGAAAGGGGTAGATAGATCTGTAGAAGTGGACAAGGTAATCCCAGATACGTCACGTCTCAAGAGCAGCTGATTCTGTTTTTTTCGCAATGAGTGATGTTGGAGGTTGGAGTTGAAGTTGGAATGATGAGGGAGGGAGTTAGTTAAATACTCAGTTGGTAGCTGTGAGGGGAAGGAAGGTGAAGAAGATGAAGGTCAGGATATCTTTTCTGGGTGGTGAGTGGATGTTGGATAGTAGTTTGGCTATGGTTAGCAGCGAAAGCCGAAAGCAAAGTCGAAGCCGCGAGTTTTTCTTTTTCAAAAAGCGAAATATTAGTTCTCAGGACTTTAGTGGTGCAGTACTAGTGACTTGGTTATGACGGAATAGAGGTTTGATACGGTGCGAGTTTTTTGGAATTTGGTGTTTGGGAGAAAGGGGTGTCGGGCTCGGCATCAGAGGAAAGGGAAAGGCAAATGTAAATAAATAGACGAGAGCAGCCGAGACGACCGTCTACAAACGTCACGAGAGGACTCAGAAGTATACAGGACCCCGTCGTCCGGCCGAATTTTTTAAGCCTTACAATTACAATGGAACGACACCTTTTCGACGTCTTAGCAGTGCATCCCTTCAGCGACCCACCTCCCCTCCCAAGCTTTTCACTGTACAAGCTAGCTTGACATCCAAAGATATTCCTGCCCGTGAGTCCGCCTCGAATTCAATGCGCGCGTCACGGACATGGCTCCAGTAAAAAGTCGCATCTCTGGAGAAAGCACTGCTCGGCTGCAAGGGCTCGTTTCGGTCCCAGACTGAGAAGTAATGCCGTTTATTGCGGCTATGCGTAGGATCTGTAAACATCGGGCCAGGGGAAGGGGAAAGGGCAAGAGGAGCGAGCATCATCGTACGGTACGTAGCTAGGACCCGAGGTCAGCAGTTGCGATGTGCAACTAATAGTCCCAGAAATCCCAGGCCAGGAACAAGTCGAGACGAGGAACATAACATCTAGACCATGCGATCTAAAGTCACTGATCAGAACCTCAGATGCGCCGCACACGCCACACGCGATCCCGCAAGACACGAACGGGGGAATTGCAGACAAGACTTGCGAACCGTACCATCAAACTCGAGAGCCTCAGCCCAGCCACTCCCCGTATCCCGGACTAAACTCGAGGAGAAGAGATCCTCAAGAGCGGCGTTTGGATCGTACCATACTGCCGCTGGAAGCGCAAGCGTGTGGCTTCAGCCATGCGTCGACGACACTCTAGAAAAAGAAATGAGAACTTGATCTCACTCTTGCTTGTGCTTGCACAGCCTCGGGTAACCGACATGTGTTGACATGTTTCAAAGGGAGATCCTGATGTGCGTGGATTCTACACGTCCGGGGAGACGGTGCTCGGTACTAGGGTACTAGGGGGATGTGGGTGATAACTTCCTTCATGCCAGGCAGCAAGCCATCTCTGGGAACAAGTGACAGAGATTGGGAAGCGAAAGACGAGCCAGTTGAAAGGGTCCGGGCTAGAGAGATTGGAGTGAGGTAGATTCTGGTCCCATTCGCAGCTCCTAGGGTGGGAGAATGGGTATTCGCTGCTGGTACTGCGGGACGTGTATTCGCCTGGCAGGGCGCAGCGTCAAGAACTCGACCGAAACGAACCAGCAAAGTACCGCCCGCAATTCAAATAGACCAGAAACGAGGCACGTGAGTTGCCATCCCACGCCACTCAACGTGGGGTTGGCATGGACGGAGCAGTGATGGGGTTGCTGATGCCCTACAGCTGTTTGCGACGATGAAATTTCGCTGGGTGGAGCCGCTTAGACGACAGAACCAAGAAGCGGATAACTTACCCAGTGCACATCTTAGATCTCCGCCCTGACCTCGCGAAATCACCGCCCAGAATTGCTTAGGCAGGAAACCAGACAATATGTCTCGTTGGGATTGTTACAAATACACCCACCCGATAAAAACACGCCAGAACGCCACTCCAAGCATTGATCTTTTGCGCTTCCTATATGCCCTATCCAAGTCGATCATCAAGAAATCGCCAAAGGAGGCGCATGGAGGCGCCCGTTACCATGCGCACTCCCCTCCCTCGGTCTCCACGTCTCCTCCTGTCGGGTACCAGGCGGTAACCAGCCCGCATTACTCGGTGCCAGCGCTCGGCCCGCGCGACCAAAATCATCTGATTTCTTCGGCTCCGAGGGATTTATAGCATACCCGTTCGTGTAGCCGCGTGTTGGCGTATCGAGCCTGGGGGACGGACTGCCATTGGAAAGGTTGGCGAGAGGTAGGATAATCTCTTCTTTGATGTCCATCATCTTGGCTTTCTTGTCGGCTTTGTTGCTCTGGCTAGTACGGTCGTAGAGGTAGAGACCGAAGAAGGTCAGACCTATACCTAGGCCTTGAATTTTCGTGGTCGGGTTTTGGAACCAGAGTATGGCGATCACTACCACGAATACGCGCTTGATGAGAGAGGCTACGGAGTAGGTCACAGGGGACACCATGGAAAGGAGGACGAAGGCGATTATGTTTTGGCCGAAATGGAAGATGCCATTGAAGACGAATTCGAGGGCGAGCCGCCCGTGATCGAATGCTGGTTTAGCAGGAGAGCCTTCGGCAAGGTCTAGTGATCCGTCGTGAAGGAAGTCTCTGAGTATCTCGACGCCTTCTGACCAGAACCAGATCGGTGAAATCAGAATGAGGGCTAGACCGGAGGAGTAGCAGAGGAGGTTGAGTTTGTCCAACTTCCGCGTCTGGGTCCCGGATGCTTCTGCTTCCGCAGCGGCGTTGAAAAGACGCTTCGAGAAGATGTTTTGAGTGACGAAGATGAGGGCAGCGAGGAAGGCGTACAGAATCCCGAAGAAGTTGCCCTTGAACTCCGCAGAGCACGCCAGCATCACGCCTAGGGTCAAAGGGACGAGGGAGATGTAGGTAGCAATTGGGTACCGGATATCAAATATAACCCGGTATGCGACCACTGTGAACAGAGGAGAGAGCCCTTTGATGGTATGAACTAGGGAGACGGGGATCTTCATCGTGGCGGAAGAAGAGAGGAGGTGACCCCCTATTTGGAAGCCAGCCAGAGGCAGTGTTGTCATGATCACTTCGCGGGTTGGAGACCGGACCCTATGTTTCAGAGAAGGGATTTTGGTCTGGAGACTCGGAAAGACAGTTGCGAGGTAGGAGAAGAAGAGGCAGAGGCAAACAACGAAGGCGAATTGTATCAGAGTAAGAGTTGCAGGCTTGGGAAAGGCGTTCAAAATGGCCTTGGAAGAGGTGTTTGTCAAGGCACTTGACATGTACCAAATCACGCAGAGAATCTACGACTATCAGCGTGGTCATTGGCATTGGGGGAGACTGCTCAGATCGGTTACACACAATCAGCTTGGGCGAGACCGGTGCTTTTAATGCATCTGCTACTTCGTGCACGTTTGCACTGACACTCCCTTTTCTCGTCCGTATCGTCTTGAAGGCATCGCTTAAGCTCTTTTGTCTGCTACGTCTCCCGCCGGTACTTGCTTGCCCATTTGAAGTAGAACCCCGCGGCCCACTGTCCCTCCTGGGCTGCCACCTGTCCGCAGAACCTGACCGGTTCGTGTAGCTGTTGGGCCTGGTAGGACTTGTAGGATATGGTGATTGACCGTCTATTGATTCGACTTGATCGGGGAGTTTGTCCATTGAAATCCGCATCGTGGGCAAAGAGTCGGCGGGGAACTTGAAGCTGGGGAGTCCGGATTTTCGAATCGAGTGAGGCATTGCCGATATTTAACGAGTGTGTGGGTCCTCGGGCAGGATCATGTTTGTCGTGGAGCTTCCGGGATTGAGAGCCCTGTCTGCGTTTGATTGTGGAAGTTCAGTAAAGCGGTGATCAATATCTTTGTCGTCTTTGTCATCCCGTCTGAGGTCGAAATTACAACAGCGCCCGGTAATTGCCGGCGCTAAATTGCGGCTTCGACATTGGAAGATCCTCAACCTCCAACGACGAGCGAGCTTGCCATACTGCAAACTGCACTCATCCACACGACTCGACTCGATCAATCGCAAAGCAGCACCCAATCGCGCAGAGCAGCGCAGCGAACTAACCTCGGCTCAGAGTGACGGGTTCCAAGCATCACCAGCACGTTGGGCGGCAGGCCCTTGGACATCAAAATGGCTCCTAAAAATATGACCAAGAATCAGATGCGGCGGATGAAGAAAAAGGAGCAGAAGAAAGCGCAGGAAAGTACCCCAAGTAAATGGATCACGAAGCGCGTATTAACAGTCACACAGGTTAGTGAGACTCCAAAGTCAGAGCGACGGCCAGAGGAGATCCCAGAGCCGGCGCCCGAAGCAGAGCCAGTAAACGGTAAAATCCAAGACGAAGACGAGGATCTGCTGCAGCCCGACATTTCGATAATTGATATCAGCGCTGATGATCCGAACTTCGAGATGTTCCGGGATATCATGGAGAAGTTCCGCGCAAGCACCGAGGATGACGAGGCTGGCAAGGCAGCAGATCCGGAAAAGGGCGAAGTTTTTTACGACGATGATGATGAAATCCCAGATGAAGATGAAGATGCAGACAAAGAGGCAAAGCTTTCAAAGAGGAAGAGGAAGGAGAGAGACAAGCTGTCGGTTGCAGAATTAAAGGCACTCGTCCCCAAGCCAGAACTGGTAGAGTGGACCGATACCTCGGCGCTAGACCCTCGATTACTCGTCCAAATCAAGTCCTATCGAAACATCGTTCCCGTACCATCCCACTGGTCTCTGAAGCGCGAGTATTTATCGTCCAAGCGTGGTGTTGAGAAACCCCCGTTTGCGCTCCCCAAGTTCATCCAGGAGACTGGGATCGCAGAAATGCGCGATGCGGTGTTAGAGAAGCAAAATGACGCAAGCTTAAAGCAGAAGCAGAGAGAACGGGTTCAGCCCAAGATGGGAAAGCTGGATATCGATTATCAAAAGCTGTACGAAGCCTTCTTTCGGTTCCAAACAAAACCGGAACTAACACGCTACGGCGAGGTTTACTACGAAGGCAAGGAGTATGAGACCAATCTACGGCATTTACGCCCTGGCGAGTTGAGCGAGGAGTTAAAAGAGGCGTTGAACATTCCACCAGGAGCCCCACCACCGTGGCTGATCAACCAACAGCGATTTGGACCTCCACCGTCGTATCCTTCTCTGAAGATTCCGGGTCTCAATGCGCCACCTCCACCCGGTGGAGCGTGGGGATTCCATCCTGGTGGATATGGCAAGCCTCCTGTTGACGAGTTCAACCGGCCACTTTATGGTGGAGATATCTTTGGCGTTTTGCAACCCCAGGTGAACAACCAAGCCGGAGAGCCAGTCGAGCGAACCTTGTGGGGAGAACTCCAAGCTCCGGAGGACGAGTCTGAGGATGAAGAAAGCGAGGATGAGGAGGACGAGGAGGACGACGATATCCCTGCAGGCCTCCAAACACCCAGTGGAATAGAGACCCCGGGTGGATTAGAATCCACAGTACCATCAGAGTACCCTGGTGACGTCACGGTAACCGGCGACTTTGATGTCCGGAAATCCAAACGTGGAACCGACACGGAAGAATCTCCAGCTTCCAGATCAGCATACACGGTCATACCTGAGCGACAGATCCGAGCCGAAGGATTCTTTGGTGGCGAGCGCGCTTACGACGTTCGTGGCGCGCAGAACGCACATTTACCTGTTCTTGGTCAGGACGACGACGGTAGGAAGCGGAAGAAGCCTGGAGATGTGGATGTGGCTTTAGACCCGGACTCACTACAATCAGAGGACGGTATCAGTAAAGATGAGATCAAACGAAGGTTCGAAGCGCAGAAAAAAGAGGAGAAAGGAGCGTGGTTTGGCGAGGACCTGAGTGATATGATTGCGCAGGAGAGTCGCAAGAGGCAGAAGAGAGATGAGGAGAAAAGGGGGGATAAGCGTGAGAGGACTTATAGGTTTTAGAATATGGAAGGGGGGCATTACACGTGCGTAGGGTTTCGGGAAGAGAGAAAAAAGGCCTTAGTGTACTCGAATACTGTAATATCAGAACATAAAAGTATGCTGCCACAACACTTGCTCTCTACATGCAACAAAGTGATGTGCTGCACAGTGTCCCTGTATATTTTGAAGATCCGGCTCATCAGAGATTTCGGACCTATGCCAGTCCTAGATCAACTCTTCTCTTCTATCCTCTACATCTAGCCGATATTGCCAAGACACATGTGCACGTGATGTGGCACCCCCCTTAACGGCCGCTAGCGCATCGCGACTTCCAAAAAGTACGGCTGAAGACAAACAAAACATTCTTTTCTCAACCCCTCTCACGACTTCCGAACATCAACACACTCGCGCAGTAACCGATCACGCTGCAGAAGAGGCAAGATGGATCGAGGAAGAGATCGAAGGTTTGTTTACTGTTTCCTTTCCTGTTTTGTATTGGCAGCCGCGCTTGCGGTTCTGGATAGCGACTTCGACTTCTGGCCTTGGATTCTGGCATTCTGGATCTATACTTGAGACTGGACCTCGGGCCAAGTAACTTGCATACATTAATACGCATACTTCTCCCGGGAAGAAGTGGTTATCATCATCGAATATTGGTACCGGAGAATCGGAGATTGAGAAAGAAGCCATCGAGGTTCCGACCAGGCCGGGACGGCGACACGAAGACTGCGGATACTGGGCGATAAAGAAGACGCATACACGATGGTCACTTCGTATAATTTATGGACAGGTGATGGAAGGCCTCCTGGCGGTAGAACAAGGCAATCCAGCCACCATCCAATACTGCTGGTGAAATTCTTGCCTTCCCCAATGTTCCCTCAATTCGGGCGTGCGGTGTTACTCACTCGCCTTACGTATGGGCCCGCACAGAAATTCGAACGGCTTTGGGACCAGGCCACCGATGAAGAGAGAAAAGCGTTTGTGTTATGCTCCATCGAACGATGGCGGTATAAAAATGGAGGTGCCACTCCGTTTTTGACTGAAGAGATGAGGGTTTGTCAAGAGCCACTTGGCACAAGAATTGTGGGCTCGTTTGCTCTCGGCGCTGGTGATATGCTTGCCGCAACTCAATGGGGGGACGGGGCAAAGGTTGCACACTTGCTTGTACAGGCGACTGCTCGTGCTCCCTCGGCACCAGATGAAATTATGTGGCCGTCGTATACCTCTGTCAGATACGAGAACCTCAGTTTGTCTGGTCCGCAAACCTTGATCCTAGCACCTATTCGAGCGTCAACTCGGGAAGATTATCAGAATCTGGATTTGCACCCCAGTCAAGCTGCTGACACAAGCATCCATGATATTCTGGGCGCTGGCAGAAACCAGCACGGCCGACCACTTTCTCCCGATACAACACGTACAATTGTCAATAGGGCCTCTGTAAAGGGCAATCTCTGTGAAGAAGACATTTTTTGCGCAAGATCTCTGCTGGAATTGGTTTTGGGCCCTCGGAGCGTCTCTTCGCCTAATTTGCCGACGCCATCTGTCCAACATACACATATGCAGTCGCGGCTCGGTGTACCATTAAATTTACAGCAGGCGCAACATGACCCTATGAGTGTGCTCTCGATTGCTAATATACCTCGAGATACGGCGCCGGGACAGACTAAAAGCCCGCAACCAGCGCAACCTGATTATGTCTATCTACTCTCAGCTGCTGCAAGTATCCCTTCTCGAATGAAACCTAGACAGGGCTTAGACCTACAGCTAAGGATTTCCTACTATCCTCGTCTGTCCATAATTCCGATCGTTGCTCAATCCACGGCGCTGGCATAATACCTAGCCTCACAGCCAATGCAACCGGGTTCTTACTATTCACCAGCTCCAAATCTTGCTTAGAAGTGACACCCGGATGGCACACAGCTTCACAGCCAGCGCCTTCTTTTCACTAAAATCCGTCCCAAGTCTCAACGAACACTCGAGTATTGACCTGGAGACAGGCATCTCAATCACAACCAGGCTCAAACTATGAGATGAACACAGTCCTCGCTCCGAATGATTCTCGAGTAACGAAGCGCCGAGTTTTGAGTCCAGATCAACCGTCATCCGAGTGCACTAGTGATGACGAGGCTTGGGATTCGGCTTCAGGTCCAAGATCAGACAGTGCTTCAGACGCAGCGAAGCGATGACGGCTTCTAGATTCATGGGAGGCATCAGTTAATTATAACGGTTTTGGTAAAAGTCGGGATTCTATAGTTGGGATTCTACCTCATACCGAAGACTGCACAGTAGGGGCGCAACAGTCTCAGTGCCGTCAGCTTCACTAGCCGAGCCGCCACTTGCTTGTCTATAGGAACTCTATCCAGATTTCGCGTTCGGTTGCTGCCGAAGGTCTTTCATATCGTACCTCTTGAGAATTTACTGCTTTACATAATTGATTGCCAACCAATACTGATCTTTGCGTGTACAGAGATAGATTCCGCGAAAGCGAGAACGATAGTGAAGTTACCATGTTAGGTAGAGGCGAGTCTTACAGACCTAGTGGCGCTGCCCGCCCTCGCTCTCCAATCAGAAAAGATACCTTCAGAGACAGGTCTCCTCGAAGAGACAGGCCACGCACCCCACCCGGCGACAGCTATCACCCTGGCAGAGACCGATCTCCAAGACGCAGATCTAGATCGAGAACCCCACCAAGAAGAGAGCGTTCCCCGTTACGAGATAATTGGAGAGCGAGACCCAGATCTCCTCCCCGCGCACGGTCTCCGCGTGCTAGATCTCCCCCACGAGCAAGAAGCCCACGCGGATTCTCACCTCGTAGAGACGAAGAGCGAAGGGCCAGATCACCACCAAGAAGAGATGAGAGGTTAGCTTATCAAGAAGTTTTACTTGTGCATATATTGATAAAGTTTTGCAGGAGACGATCAAGATCACCATTCGAGCGCGAGCGTCCAGTGCAGCGGGCTAGGTCACCTCTTCGAAGATCTCCTCCAGCTGGTCCCCGAGGCGGTTACGTTCGACCACGTTCTCGAAGCGCGGATCGTAGAGACGATCGAGTCCTTACTGGTCCGAGCTCCGCGAGTTGGAGACGTCCTCGCTCCCCTTCACCTCCATCTGCTAGGACTTCTGGAACTACCTCACGTCGCTCATCTCCGCATATTCACCCAGACCGTCTGTACTTGACACGCATTCCATCTCGCGAAAATAGACTTCGCTCGCCGCCCATCCGAGAACGATCACCATCAACTCAGCTTACGTATCGAGGAAGAGATAGCGATAGGTCAACTCCCCGAGAGCGCTCACCAGTACGCCCAACAGCTGCAAGATCCCCTCCTCGAGGGCCTGCTGGCTTTCGTGCACCTCCTACCGGTCCAAGTGGAGCCCGAAACTTCACTGCACCTGTATCCTCTTCACCAAATCAAAGCTCCGCATCTCATCACTCAGCCGCGATCGTACCTCCTGCTGGCCCTCGGGGATATGTACCTCCAGCACGGGGTTCATACAGGGGCGGCAGGGGCTCGTTTGGGAGCGACCGTACAGCGAGACCAGACAGCACATCCTGGGGCGCTGCACCACCACAACGTCAAACCCCAGACATCGTCCCTCGGATCACAACCCCAGTCCCTCGATCTACCCCAACTCCTTCGCCAGTCATCTCATCCGCTCCACCAGTGCCTACTAATGTTCCAACCGGACCGGCAGCAGGCATTCCGACGGGTCCCCGAGCCGGCGTCCCGACCCGTCCCAATATCCAGCATTCTTCTAGCATCTACAACCGCAATCAGTCCATCTCAAATGCCAGTACCGGCCCTCGCTCCCATCCTGCCTTAAACAACATGCCGCAAGTAATTACTGGAGGCCGAATCGACCCAACATCCACAGGATTCACGCCTGAAACTGCGCTTCACTTGAAGAAACTCGAAGAAGAAGAAGAGATCCTGCGAGCGAAATTGTATGCTAAGGAAGAGAGATTAAATCAGTCCATGAGGCAGTGGGATCGCTTGAGTCGTGAATCGGCAGTCTGCAGCCTGAGAAGCGAGTACAGCGAGCGACATGTTAGACAGCTGGCTGGGGAGAGCGTTGGCGGTGCTGCTTTTTAGATTCGAGAACAAAACCGCCTCTTGGCTCGTTCAGGGCTTGGCTGGTTTGTACCACATGTTATACCATTTCCCCAGGTGCGCTTAGGAAGCGCATTGCAAAGCAGCGAGAGCACTTCCGACTTAGTAAGTAAGCAAAGCGAGGTGTTGTAAGAGCATACAGTTTGTTTGATGTCAGAATCCTCAGGATTGTGCTTGTGTATGTACACGTAGCCATTGATCTGCGGTGTCGCACTGTGCATGTTAGTGTCCCTGAAGCATAATCAGCGAAGTCTTGTCATGATCCACGGCGCTGGCCAGCATTCCAGGATAATCTTTATTGGGCGAGTAGTAACTCTCAGATGAGATGGGATTTCTGTATCTACTTCCCACAAGCTACTGCATGAAATGTAATGTTAGGTAGCAGTGCCACATATGATCTACTATAATAATCGTGCCTGTGGTCCCGGCCCAAAGTGTATTGGCTCTTCGTTTGAATATGTACTGAAATATGAACAGAGACATTAAAAATCTGTAGTGAGTTCCTCAAGAAGAACTTTATCGACTTCTCGAAAATGCTCCGTCTCCATTGCGACCTGCTTTGCGTACGTCCTTCATACCGCGGACAGGATTGAAAACTTGGGGTGGAAGATAACGTATAATTCATAAGAAACGTTTTAAACCATCAGTCCTTGCAATTTTTCTGGGCGATCTGATTACCATGGATATTCTCGCCTCCCTTTATGTATTTACTAAATCATCTGCACCAGGCTGGAAGAAGTATTTATCTCACTTAGCGACAGACTTGAAACAAAACAAACCCCGCCCTAGTTATGCTTTTACTTTTACGTCTAATCATCGGCTATTCTACGGCCCGCGGCAGGGTCGGAAGCTCTTGCCTTTATTGGGCCTAGCGCTGTCTATCTTTAGATTCGTATATATTAAAGTCTTAATCCTCCAAATGTATTATCAACTACATGAGTGCTGAAAACTTGTGTATAATTGTTAGATGGGTTTCTCCACGTGCCCTCCCTGTGTGACAGTGAGAGCAAGACAGCAGGTGCTGAAGTCACTGAGATCAAAATGCCATTGATTGATTCGAAATTGAGAGGTAAGAGGGTAGAAAAAACATAAAGATAAAGTTAGATCAACTCTCATGCTCAAGTTCTCTGGTCTTTCGAGTCTGGCTGGAGCTTTTCTGCGCAAGGTCAATTTCTTGAGTCGCATGCATCGACAATAATCTTGCCAATGATCAATCGTCAAACCATCAAGACACAGCGGTTTCCAAATTTCTAGTTCAAGCGCCTGGTTCTTTCATGCTCTGTGGTGCTGTCACAGTCTGATGTATAGACAGTACCAGTAGTGACGTGAGAAAGGGGGTCAGCTTAGGTAGCTGTTCCATCTTTACTACCTATATACTGTGCAGTAGCTATGCGTGAATAGATGTATACAAGGTATATATATATATATCCTTGCAATTGCATCATTGGTCTTTGTTACCTTTTATTTTTTTGCTTAATTTTCATTATCTTGCTATTTGATTCTCATATTTTGTTATTTTATACATGTTGGTGTGTATACGTGTACATTTGCTTGTACACATGCATTTATACATGTATGTATGCGTATCTACGGTATTATGTGTCACGATACACGTATCGACAAATCCAGAAAGGGTCAAATTGGTTGAACAAATCTAGGAGTAAGCCCTTTGAGGCTTCGATCCTGTTTGATTGGTTCTGGACGCTATTTGAAAGTCATTAAACACTTTATAATGTGTCTGCTTCGCAACTTAATCGCACATCCAATAGCCCCACAGCTACTGTGGGGATTTTATTAGTGTGGTATTTCTACTTGTATTATGTACAATATTCAATGCTGCTCCATCAACTAGCATCCAGGCCCATCGGCCTGTGCCGTATTGATAGGCCAGCCATAACCATATCCCAACCAAAGGCTTTCGCATTCCTCTGGGTGTAAGATCAGCGCGGCAAGTACGCAAAAGCAATGGTATCTCGTCTCGATTGCAACAGTGCATCGACGCAGCGGCAATAATCGCGCAGGAACCCAGCGTAAGAACCCAAGAAAACCAAAATCATATACAGACAAGCACAATATGTACAGCTAAAACGCCCGCTAGTAGCAGTTCTTTTTGCGAACCGTCAACTACACAGGCAAGCAAATCGAAGCAAGAGTCAAAGAAATGCGCACAGCAAGCTTAATCCTCGTCAGAATCAATAATCTCAATGACGACGGAAGAGGGTTTGTGCCCAGCGACTCCTGTATTACTCGCTCGCGGTACGACAGTATTTGATTCAATCTTGAGGTTGCTCGGAAGCACACTGGTGGAAAAAACATCAGCTTCACCTCCCAATCAAATGCAATCTATCGTGGAAGGATTTCACGGCTTGGTAGTACTCACTCCTTATCGCCATCATCGTTCGCAGTGAATCCAGTGACGGTCTGGTGCACATCATCGTTTTCGGGCTCGCAGGATAGATCCTTTGCAGAATAGTCGGCGCCATTGGACTGGCGGGTGCGTTTGGCAGGGCTTTCAAATATAGTTTCAGGGGTAACGCCGTTACTGACAGCGTTTCGGGCGCTGGAACCCCCATTCTGAGCACTAGAGGAAGAGCCATTCGCGAGTTTTCGCTTCAGGGTAATACCGCTTTCGCTAGACACTGAAGCTTGACGTGATGTGGGGATTCCAAATGTAGTCCGCGAGATTGGAGCACAAGATGCAGTTCGTGAGGGCTGCGGTAGTTGGTTCGAAAGCCTATCCACCTTCTTGGTATTCTCTGTTTCAGCCACTGTGTGACGCAACTTCTCAACAGATTCGGCGAGCTCAATCATTTTTTCATTCGTTTCCGCAAACTCAGTGCTGAGATCACGCACTTGTTTGTCGGTTTGTTTGGCGAGTGAAAACACTTTTTCCTTCGTTGTGTCAATCTCTTTACGGAATTCTTTCTGACAGGCTTCCAGAGCTGAATTATCTGCCTTAATTTCATGTATACGTTGGCTGCGCTCCTGGACCTCTTGTAGCTCCAGTTTCAACATTTGCATATTTGCTTCCGATGTAAGTTGCGATGCTTTTACATGTGACAACTTCAACTGCATGTCTTGAATATTTGGATACTGCTCGAGCATAGTCTGTACTATGGCTGAATGAAGGTCTTTGGTGTTTATGTTATCGACCCTTGATTGCAGACTGCCGATAGCTTCGGTGTTTGCCTCAATTGTGGGCACCAAGGACGTGGCAACGTTGTGAGCGACCTTTTCCATATCACCAATTAACTTCTGCTCAATAGAGCGCGGGGCAAAGAGGCTTTGCTGCTGGATCATGCGAACAGCGGCTGCCGCCGTTGCTCCAACCATATTATTCTTGGCATTCGAAATTTCCAGGTCTTGCTTGGTGACTGCAGCTTCCATGTTGTCGAGGGAGGCCTTCAAGGACTCATAAGAAGTTTTGAGGAACACGTAGGAGCCATCCACTGTTTCCTGGGAAGCCTTCAAATTTCTTGCAGACGCCTCGACGGCATCCAATCGAGATGCAATGCCTGATAGTTTGATCTCCTCTCTTACAACTTCCTCTATCACGAGTTCTCGAACCGAAGTTCCAGTCTCATTCAGCAGAGTAGCGACTACTTCTTGAAATTTTGCATTGTATTTATCCTCCAGAGCGTCTAACTTCAACTTTAGGACCGAGTCGTGGCTGAATTCTTGATTTTTAGCAACATCAAGTATCTCCTTACTTCGACCCAGAACTGAAGATGAATGACTTGGTGCATTCATGGCCTCGTTGGAGTTAATTGCAGTAACCGATAGAACTGGATCCGCTGGACCAGATACTTGGCGTTGCTCCAATGTCGACAACAGGCTTTCTGTACTATCTTGAATGGGCTTAAGTGAACCAAAACAATCTGCCAGTTTTTTCAAGCGATCTTCAACTTGCAAAATATCAGGCATGCCTTCTACTTTAGCCTCGAGCCCTGTGATTGCATATTGCATACTGCATGCCTTTTGTTCTATAACATTCAATTTGTCTTTGAACAAGTTCATTTCAGACTGAAGAGCGTCCATACCAGGGTTGATCTTCAAGGTTATATCCTCTTTGAGCCCAGCAAGCTGGTTCAGCTGGGTTGACATAGACATTGTTTGCTCCTCAAGTGCCTTTATTCGGCTGTTGACGGCAAGACTGGTAGATGCCGCTTCCGGGTTTGGAATCAGGGAAAGAGGTTTTTCGATTAGGGACATTCTCCCCTGAAGTTCGTTGAGGGGGGACCGGTCAGCGAGCTTGGACTCAAAAACCGATAACTTGTTTTTGGAACTATTTACGGCTCCGACTAATGATTCATGCTCATTTGAGAGCGTTTTAAAAGTGGTTTCGATCTCTTTCAAAGTTTTCTTGATAGTGGCGGTTGTCTGTGTGTGTGAGTTGGAATCAATATCCAGTGCATTAAGATGTGAGTCTTGTGTATCGGCACGCTTCTCTAGCTGCGCGATATCGGCATACACACTGGCCAGAAGAATCTTGAGTCGTTCGAACTGCATATTGTTAACAGACTGCGTTCTAACCTCGTTAATGTCTGTCTTCATGCTTGGAATATGTGCAACAGCTTCGTCAACCTTATCTTGTCTCATGTTGATATTGTTCACAGCGACGTTGATATCATTGAGCTGAGTTTTTAAGCTTGCTTTCTCCTGGTTCCATGAAACCTGATCTTTCTGTGAAGCTGTTTGTAATTCGTCCAACTTTTTTTTCAACCCCTCCTGGGCCGTTTGATCAGCCTTCTGCTTCGTCTCCCAGAAGTTCTTCTGATCATTGAAGAGGTTTTGAAAATCTTCGCAAGTCTTTTCTAGAGAAGCTATGCGCCCCTGCATCCTCTCTTGCTCGTGAGCAGTAGGGCCTCCTATCGACTTAATGATAGCTGGTACTACTTGCTCTGCAGTTCGAGCCGCCATTTGGGCGAGCAAGATATCCTTTTGTTTAACTCGTTCGCTCGCAGCGTGGAAACCCTTTTCCGCTTCTCTCTTAGCTAATGTTTGTGCTTCCCGCATTGGTGGGAACTTTTCGTGATTTGGTTTTGTCTTCTCGTACTCTGCTGTTCGCTTTTCAAGAGCAGTCTTGGCATGCTTTTCTTTGGTTTTCAAGGATGACATATCGGTTATCTCATTGATCAGGTGCTTCAACGCATCGCTGATAATGTTGGTTAGCACCACAGTTGGCTTATGTTGAGTGACAGGCGAAACGCCTGGGGATGACCTAGTCGATTGAGATACACTCGCAACTGTTCGTTCCGCACTGTCCTGCGGAGTTCGTGCTTTTGGGGCCTCCTCCTGTAAGTTGCCTAATTTTCCCCCCATGGATTCTGTAGCGGGAGTTGTCTCTCGGTCTTCTTGTGCTGCAAGTCCTTTAATATTGATGACTGTTTCCTTGCGAGACTTTTCAAGACTGGTCTTTGCCGAGAGCCGTGATGTATCACGCGGGTGATTGGGACTAGAATTTGAGGAAGAATATCCATTCCTAGGATCTTTTGCTCTGTCAGCTACATCTAGAAATTTTATCTTCGAATCAGTAGAGATAAATTTGACTCGCAAGCCAAGGTGTGTGCAGATAAGTACTTGAGTACTTACGCCGCGAATCGATCAAAGGATGCGTCGTCGGAAAATGCAACGGAGAGCCGTTGGCTCTTATAGGAGGAATATCCCGCAGCGCAGGTTGACCCGACCTATAATAGTCATAATTTCTTCCTTGATCTCCGCTTCTCTCACCTCTGTCACCTTCGTATCTGCTGTCGTTTCTACCCACTCTTTCAGGGGATCTAGACCACTGACTGCTTCTTACATCTTGCGGATGTACCCGGTTGGACTGATAATTGTTTCGATAGGAGTCTGCCATGGTAGGAGTACTGATATCAGGTGATTTTGGTTCCAGCGTCTTTTCTTGGGAGTTGTCAAATGTAATCTTGCATATATTATGGAGATAGTCCGGTCTGTTCAACGAGTGCGGGCCTGCATACTGGCCGTTAGGATCATTGAAAGTCGATACAATATTGTGCAGTGAGAGAGAGAGAAAGAAGATGCAGGCCACTGGGTGGAGATTGATTTTTGTGCGGACAAGAGAGGAAGCAATCGTAAGAACAACTACAAGCTGTCTTACGCAAAGAAGGGAAGATGAATGATGGTTCTTGAAATATTCCCAGTCACGTGCGTTGCCGTAACAACGTGAAGAATGTAGAAGTAAGAAGTCCTCAAAGGAGTACGCACCAATACTTTCCAAAGAGCTCGCCTCGTATTCGTTTCCAGCACAATCTTCATGCAGATATGAGGAGCACGGAAGTTAGTACCGAAAATCGTGTTGGAGACGCCTTTTTGGAAGAGGGAAAGAAATTGAAGATAAAGAAGAAAAGGGGGACGAGGGCGAGGAACATGAGGTGTAATGGCTTGTGGCACACAGACGGTATTGTAGATTCAGTCTCAAGCACCAAGTAGATGGTATGAAGTCACTTGTGTGTCGTGTTATGGTTTCGGAGAAGCGAGAGGCAAAAGTAGTGCCGTGTCGGCATCATTTATATATTTTCCACATACGCAGTGGCTATTGATACAGAGAAATTTGACTTTAATACATGCAGAGCACGTGATTACTCAGCAGGCGAGGGCCGGCGCTGGTATTCGCGTAGACTGGAATTCCTAAACTCACACCTTACGTCTCTATCCACACGTAATATCGCAGTAATAAAGGTCAAGAATCTTCAAACCGCTCTTCTTGCGCGCATCCGCAGTACAGATCCATTACTTTTGCAACTACACTCACAATGGCGGCTGTAAGTAGTATCCAAGGCCGAGAAGGAGTACATTTTGACAACTGCCCAGGCAATCCAAACCGTCTCAGAGACCAAGGAGCTCCGCGGTCTCAACCTGATCGCAGCACATTCCCATATACGCGGTCTTGGAGTCGACCCTGATACACTGGAGCCGCGTAGCTCTTCGCAGGGACTAGTTGGACAGGAGAAGGCGCGTAAAGCTGCAGCGGTTATTCTACAGATGGTGAAGGAGGGCAAGATTGCAGGGCGGGCAATCTTGATTGCAGGACCCCCGAGGTAAGCATACACATCTTTCTATACAATTGAAATACATGATCTTAGACAGGAGCTGACCAGAAGTAGTACTGGAAAGACGGCCATCGCAATGGGCATGTCGCAAGCACTCGGCACCGATGTTCCGTTCACGATGGTAGCCTCGTCAGAAATCTTCTCCCTCGAAATGTCCAAAACCGAAGCTCTCGAGCAAGCCTTCCGCAAATCAATTGGCGTACGCATAAAGGAAGAGAGTGAAATGATAGAGGGAGAAGTGGTTGAGATCCAGACAGACAGGAGTGTTACAGGAGGTACCAAGCAGGGCAAATTGACCATCAAAACCACGGACATGGAGTCAGTCTACGACATGGGAGGCAAGATGATTGATGCCATGACTAAAGAGCGCGTTATGGCCGGCGACATTATCTCCATCGATAAGTCCTCCGGGAAGATTAGCAAACTGGGAAGATCATTTGCCAAATCGCGAGACTACGATGCCATGGGTGTAGACACCAAGTTCCTCCAGTGCCCAGACGGCGACCTTCAAAAACGCAAGGAAGTGGTACACACCGTGTCCCTGCATGAAATCGATGTAATTAACTCCCGCACGCAAGGCTTCCTTGCCCTCTTCTCGGGCGACACTGGCGAGATCCGCAGCGAGGTCCGCGACCAGATCAACACCAAAGTGGCAGAGTGGAAAGAAGAAGGCAAGGCCGAGATAGTACCTGGCGTGCTCTTCATCGACGAAGTCCATATGCTAGATATCGAGTGCTTTTCCTTTATTAATCGCGCGCTCGAGGACGAGTTGGCTCCCATCGTCATCATGGCGTCCAACAGAGGCCATTCCCGCATTCGCGGCACTAATTACAGAAGTCCGCACGGTCTCCCATTGGATTTCCTCGACCGCGTCGTCATCGTCAGCACACACGCATACAGCAAAGAAGAGATTCAGCAGATCCTCTCTATCCGCGCCCAAGAAGAGGAAGTTGAGATCACACCCGACGCCCTCGCCCTGCTCACAAAGATCGGGCAAGAAACTGGTCTCCGCTACGCCAGCAATCTCATCACAACCAGCCAGCTGATCTCTGCGAAGAGGAGGGCGAAGCAAGTATCCATCGAAGATGTGCAGCGCAGCTTTCAGCTCTTCTATGACTCTGGACGGAGCGTCAAATTCGTCGCTGAGTTTGAGAAGAGGCTGATTGGCGATGCGGGCGCAGTGAACCTGTCGTTTACAAATGGTCACGGTGATATGATGGAGCTTTCGTGATCTAGGTTTGAAGTGGAGGCTGGCGTTCGGTGTGTGATACCTTGCTAATACGGGAGCGGAAGGCAAAACGATATGGATTAGCGTGGTTGGTTTGTTGTTGTATAATCAGGAAAAGTATCTGTGTGGCGCTCGAGGAAGGAGGAGTAGAAGTAAACTGTGTCGATTTTGAAGAGTAACTCCTGATTCGACTAAGATCGATGAAAACTTCGTGGTTTGCTTTGCCGGCAATCTTCGGTAAACTTTTGCTGTACTATCTTTTGGGTATCATAACTACTCATACAAAATCCACTACTCTATTCCAAGCCCCCTCGTCGCCCTCCCTCCTGAACTCAACCCCCTCCCCAAAATATCCTGCTTCCTGCCACGCCACCATCGTAGGACCGTCGTACGGGCCTTGCTTCGCAGAACCATCTCGCCCATCAGTCCACCTATACTCCCACATCTTCGCGCTTCCCACCTCCGGCTGATCTTCAGCCTTAGGTTCCACCCAGTCCTCACCCGTTTCCCTTCTATACTGCCTTATCAGCATCTCCCGCTCCTGCTCGTAGATCTCCGTCTGGCCCCTTGTGAGCAATTGGTCTGCCGCGCCAGTGATAGCATGCACCGCGTCCCGAATCCGAACTTGTTCCGGATCTTCCACTCCCTTGGACGCGGATGCCGTGTCAACATCCATCTCGTCATGCCCATGCCCATTCTGCTTCATCTTCTTGAGTTTCCACTTTGGTACCTTCTTCACTTTCGCCTGACTTCTACCCAGTCTTGCCAGAGCCTCTATCACCGTCTCCCCTTTCTCGAGCCGCAGAATCAATGTCCGCAAAATATCAGGGAGTAGCATCGCATCATCCGCCAGCCTCTTCTGCCTCAGTTCTGCCTCACGCTTCTCGTGCGCCTCGGCAGCCTTCCGCATCTCTTTCTTGCTGACTCCTTCTAACCACATGTCATGCTTCGCGTCCGGATCGTTCGCTTTGCGGACGAAGTTGCCGGCTTCATCGAACCGCCCTTCTTCTTGCTCGGCTTTCATGTTAAAGGCGTCGACTTTCGGGGCATTACGCTTCAGACCACCGGCGCCGACTTCAGTGTCGATGTCCTCTTCCTCAGCTGCGAGAGCTGCATCCTCTTCGTCGTCGCTGCTGACTTGGTCGTCCATTGCATGCGTAGACAGTTTGCCGTTGGGGTCTAGGGCGAAGTTTCCGGAGACGTGGCCACCACTTTTGCTGCTGTCCACTGCGCCTACAATCTCATCTACCTCTAGGAATTTGACGCTCCTCTTCTTCTTGCCCTTTTCCCCTGGTCCTGTACTATCCTCGGCATCCTTCCCCTCTTCCTCCTCCAAATCCCTAAACATATCCTCGTCCTCGTCTTCCTCGGCCTGCTTCACACCCCCATACTTCCCATATTCAAAGGCATCAGCAATGTTGACCTCTCCATTGCCCTTCCTACCCTTCGCTCTCTCTTCAGCACGCGCATCGAACCCCTCGTTGTCGGAATCGCTGTCATAGCCGTCTATGTTAACGGCTCCTCTCTTCAAGCCAGCCCCAGATCCAATAACATCTGCTTCCAGCACGGCATCTTCTTCTGGCGCGTCAGGCGCTAGAGCGGAGGGGTTCCTGAGGTCGAACTTGGGCTTCTTTGAGGGGCCGTCGTCGCCTTCGCCGTGGTGGGCGCGAGCGAATTGTTCCCCGGCGCGCTTTGGCCGGGCTGCTGCGTAGCGAGAGGACATGACTTAATGATTAGAAACTCATTTGGTAGCTGTTTCTTGTCAATTGGATGTGGAGACTGGGTTGAAATGAAAGTAGGCTAAGAGGAATGCAACACGAGGCTAGCCTCCGACAAATACCCGGTGGGCACAATGGCGAACGTCACCTCTCACATTTCGCACCCAAGTCTCGAAACTTCTCTTTTACTTCAAGCACAATCATCGTAGAAAAATTTCACAATGGTCAATATCTCCTGGCTTAGAAAGAAAGATAGCTAACATATCCGCAGTCTTTCGGTCACTATTATGACGACGATGATCCAATGGCTATGTACCAGATGCTCCAGCAGCGGGGTGGCATGCGTGGTCCTGCGAAGCGTTTCGACGAATACTATCGCGTATATCCAACTGTTATGCTTCCTGGCCCTGAGAGAGAAGAGTTGAACTATGGTGGAAAGATCATCATGCCCCCCTCGGCGCTGGAGAAGCTCACCAGACTACACATCACCTACCCCATGCTCTTTGAGCTCACCAACGGCCAGGCAGATAGAATCGTTACAACACATTGCGGTGTACTTGAGTTCATCGCTGAGGAGGGAAAGCTATATCTTCCACACTGGGTACATTGCTGCTCTCTCTGCAACGATGTAGAAGCATAGCTAACACAGCATTAGATGATGCAAACCCTCGGCGTCGAAACAGGCGATCTGATCCAGATCCGCTCTACAGACCTCGCCCCCGCCCGCCTCGTAAAGCTCCAACCACAAGACGTTAACTTCCTCGATATCTCCGACCCCAAAGCCGTGTTAGAGAAGGCTTTCCGCAACTTTTCGACTGTCACCAAGGGCGATATCTTTTCCTTCAAATACAACGACAATGTTTACGACATCGCCGTTCTGGAAGTTAAACCCGAGAGCGAGAAGTCGGCAGTCTGCATGTTGGAGACAGATGTCGAGGTAGATTTCGCTCCGCCAGTAGGATATGTCGAACCGCAATCCAGCCGTGGCAGTGGAACATCCACGCCGAAGTCTATGGCTGGTCTACCAGCGGGAGGGCTTATGCGCAACCAGGGAACCATGGCGCAGTCTATCAACTATGACGCTATTGCCCCCTCCTCCAGCGCAGTACTTGCAGGCGCTAAGGCTGTGTCCTCCAACTTCCTTCTCGGGGGCCAAAAGCTCAATGCGAAAAAATCTAACAAGACGCCTACGCCGAAAGCATCTACTCCAGTTCAAGGTACCAGCACAAACCCTCCCGCGCCCTCAACTACTGTGCGCCGAACCAATGGACCGCAGCCGCTGAGGTTGGCGCCCAATAAGCTATTCTTCGGGTACGAGATCAAGCCTGTGAAGACACAGGAAGACCGAGATAAGGAGAATGCTGGGGTTTCGAAACCGCGATTTGAGGGACAAGGCCAGATGTTGAAAGGTGGTAAGCCGAAACAAGAGGGCCCTGAGGTCATCAAGGAGGAGAAGAAGGAGCCTTCCGTGGGTAGGAGACTGGATGGACGCAAAGTCTGAGCTGCTCTCCAGATCATTGTGCAGTGGGGGTTTCATGAGATTGTGACTAGGAACGGCGTTATCAGAGTCGCACAGTCTGGGTAGATTAGTGGCGCTGGCGTTGGAGAATGGTTTTCTTACCCAGCACGACTTCGTTACATGGATATGATGTGTAAGATTACCGGGCTATGACCCTTTGCACCTCTTGATGAGTGTGGCTTGGAAGTGGCCCTTTGACTCGTTGCGGACGCTTTCGGTCTTTCAAGTTTCCTCAGGTGAAGTGCTGTGTTTTCTTTCAGCCAGGATGAGGTTGGGGACGATTTGGCTTCCTGTGTATAACTTGGCTAAGTGGAGTCTGGTGGATTGCGTACCTATTGTCCCTGGCGAGCTGTAGTATCTAGAATTCGAGCCAAGTTATTACACCCTCTCACGCTGTACAATCTGTGTTTCTTTAAAGCTGATAACGGGGGAATGTTTACTTACTGTTTTGCAAGATTATCTTCGCATGTTCATGGCGTGTCTATCAAGTCTTACACCTGGTATACCGGTCTACTGTTTTCCTTTGCAGCAGCACGCATAATCTAAGTACGAGGTCGCGTTTCTTTCCTTACGCCTTGATCAGTAAAAAACGCCCTTGGTGGCGCAAAACATTTTCTATCTGTAATCCTGAACAAAATTCTTTTTATACCCACTTCTCGATCTGGTTCTCAAACAGGCCGTACAAAACACACAGTGTCTTCTCGAGCTCTGGGCTGATTCGCTCAGCTGCCATGGCGAAATGTACATGCAAATTTTCCTCTTTGGTAAAGAATGACCCGTGATCTCCGAACCAGCCTAAGTCTTCGGAGAGTTACTACAGAGGACCTCGCCTAGCCGTGATGGTCCTGATTTCGATGTCGGGAGTTGTCGGTTCACGTGTGCCAGGAAGTACATCAGCAGTTTCTGGCGGAGAGAGTACAAGTTCTGCGCGTCGCGGGATGACGCCGTCCATACGCTCTCAGTGCAATTTTCAGAGCGCTTAGATCCATAAGAAGTCGTCAGGCTCAGTCCTGTTGTTCTATGTCGTCTGTTGCCGGAGCATCTGACATATCAATGTCTTCTTCACCTTGATCATCGTCTTTATCCCGGCCATCAAGTCTGATACTTGACTTGGTTTAAATACCTATCTTTTGCGTAAAATTCTCAGATGCCTAGGCGATCCAGGGGGTTTCGGGGGGGAGGTTGGGCTCAGAAGCGAGCCACTATTTACACAGGACCAGGTGAAATGCAAAGTCGAGCTCGAGCTCAAGACCAAAAGTGATAACCGGCTCGTAAAAATTACCTGATTACCGTGCAACTTCTCGGAAGGCCTGAAGCCTTGCTGGTCCATCGGCGGCCATCTGAATAGTCTGCCGGGCTTTGTCGGGTTCGATCTGCGCGCTAGATGGAATATCTCGTTTTTTGACCGATCGCGACAGTTTCAATGCAAATTTTTAATATTTTCTCTCTTTTTCTAATAGGTCTAGGGCTGTAATCTGACGTCCCCAATTCGATAGAAAGTTGGCGTTTCGGCTGAAAGTCCGTCTCCGTCGCGTCACACCGTCAACAGAACAAACTCGCTAAACCATATTCCACTAAGAATCTTTAGATTTCATGTCAGCTAAGCTCACTCCACCAGAGAAATTCTGGACTAGAGACATATTCAATATCCAGTCGATCTTTCATACAGTAATTTCGGATGTAGATATTTCGCTGATGTACGTTCGAGTCAGGACATGCTTTTCTCTTGCCATTCAACAATTTTCGAATTCGCGTGATTCTTGAAGCCGGAGACAGACACCCTGCAGCAGCCAGACCCTACGAAAAAGACGGCTGACTGACCGAGTTATTAACAGCATTAAGCAATATAATCCATAGGGATGTGCCATAGGAGAGCTTAGGAGTGATCTAATCCAGAGATCTCCTCGAAGGCCATTTTCTGTGCGCGTGAGAGTACGAGGATACTGCGGTTTCCTTTGTTGACTTCGCTTATTTGGGTTTGACTAGCGTGCGCCAGAGGCTGCTCCTTCCTCATATCTTTCAATTGGGTTCAAGCAAGGCTTTCGATATCAAGGACTCCTCTTTCAATGAAGTCAATCATGTCGCATCCTCTCACCCGGCTCCCTACTCAAACAATCCATCCTTTACGGCTCTGCCAGGACATCATGGCTGTATCTCCTCGGCGCCGAGAAATCGCCATGACCGCGTCGATGCCGAAGAAGAGCCCTACGAACACACCCGTTCGTCCGACGCTCCTGATAAAGACTGTAGGTCAGTGAGTCTGCCATGTTCTCCACGTCGGCACTATGCGCTGATCTTGTCTAGGTTGACTCGATCTGAAGGGGAAATGGTAA
Source organism: Diplocarpon rosae (assembly GCA_032760415.1). Classification (NCBI taxonomy): domain Eukaryota; kingdom Fungi; phylum Ascomycota; class Leotiomycetes; order Helotiales; family Drepanopezizaceae; genus Diplocarpon; species Diplocarpon rosae. The sequence continues at coordinate 128,991 of JAUBYV010000010.1, read as the reverse complement.
AAGTCTACGTGGGTCCAAGCCGGACGTGCTGGGACCTTCACGAAAATTTAATATGCAGCAAATCGGAATTCTTCGAGAAAGGGTTTCGGGGAGGATTCGTCGAGGGATGTTCGAAGACCATGCATTTAGAGGAGGACGATCCGGCAGTGTTTGAGCTGTTTGTCGACTGGCTGTACGGCCCCCCTCCAAGCTTGTGCACAAAGGCACACGACAAGAAAGAGAGTTGGAGACACCTGCTGAAGTGGTATGGTCTGGAAATATTTGCGGATAAGATTGGCCAGGACGGCCTCGCAGGATGGGCGCGTAGTGAGTACGAGGAGTGTATCTCTTCGATCATGCACTATCGTCCACAGGTTGAGGAAGTCGTCTTCGTCTATGAGATGTGTTCCGACACGTCGATGTTTCGCAATCACTTGGTAGAGACATCCATGAATGCGTATCTCAGGTGGGGCTTTGAGGATTTCGGATATTGGGGAGACATGATGACATGCAATACGTCCTTTGCCGAAGAATTTGGCAGGAAGCTGAAGTGGCATATGGAGCTGAAGGATGCGGAGTGCTTCAAGCCGCAATGCTCCGCTCACAAAGATAAGCCAGAGCCAAAGAAGTTTGGTCTGATAAGTGGGAGATAGCGCAGGCCAGAGTCCCCTATATCTGTTGCGGAGATGAGATACTTTTGAGGGGCTAATCATAGAATAGTAGAATATGAAAAATTGCATTCTTAATATATTACTTGACGGTTCTCTTTATGATGAGATGCCACCAAAGCATCCTTGAGAGTGCCAAATGTGATGCTCTAAAGTGCAATTTACTCGAGATGAGTTGGAGGGAGAAACAAGTAGCAAGGAAAAGGTATCAAAGTTGAGTAAGCTTATTTCTACAGAGCAACGAAGTTCTATAGCGGACAAATAAATCGGAAAACCTTTGTTGAACGGTTTTAAAACTCGGGAGCAGGTTTCCTGTCCACATACTAAGTTGGTTAGGAAGCTAGACCATACAAGAAGAGAACTCAATAAGCTACGTTATCGAGTATGGGAGCAATATTTAAGAAAATACTAGCAATGTTAATTACAGGTGTTCTTGAAAAGCCACGTTTTGAGCTTCTCCATCGGCTTGTACCTAGTCCCAACAGTTTTATTCTGACCAGCACCCTAAAATTGACTTAGTAATCTGTCTTTCCTTATTGCCGCCAGGAAAGGGCGACCACAGTCCAACTGGGTAAGGAAGACGAAATATAGGTGATTCGAAGAGCAAATATTGTAAGGGAACTAGGCTGCGACAGATAGTATTCTGAGAAGCAGGATAGAAATGTTCCAAGTGGCGCTGTGCCTTCCACATAATGGAATTTGGGATTTGAGAAGAGGAAGGCCTGAATATGCGAATCACACGAGTCCTCGAAAAGCTTCAATTGCGTGCGATCTCATCAGCTACGAACTGGTTCGCTTCACTGTGGGGTTAGTACTCGTCGACTAGAGGTAGCCTCGACTTTGTCGGCTGTTGTCTTAAGCGAGCCCCTATATCTCGGCTATTTCCAGCCTCAACCTCCAGTCAAGCTACTTAAGTTGATATAGAGTTATGTTTGCCCAGAAATCAGCATTCTGATTCAAGATCTTGAAGTTGTGATAGCCTATGATAGAGAATGGCATGTCGTTTGAAAGTTATGTAACTGTTAATCTGAGAATATTAGACAGGGCCTGAAAAGTCAGCTCTCATGATACATCTATCCAAAAAATGTCCACCGAGTGATCTTGGATGTATATGGGCCAGTAATTGCCATCCAGTTAGGGCCAAGTATCTTCGGTCTGCCGGACGCCGCCTGGCTCTAGAAGGAACAACCTCTATGGCAGTGGCCCCTGGAAGGCCGGCGGAGCGTCACTTGCTTACTGCTTATATTCTTTTAGATTGAATTAAACAAACTATATTGAAGAGTAGCTATAAATTTGCTCTTAAAGTCATACATAGACCTGCATTCGTTGGCGATGGGAACTTTTATTACGTAAAATAGGGATATCAAAGAACATAGGATGGTTGTAAACAATGGTAATAGTTGAACAGAAATGATGAGTGCTGTAAAGAATAAACAGTGAACAATATCTAGTATGTCTTATATTAAGTAAGTATGTTGATCTTGAACATTTTATAAAGTTGCATGTTGTCTTCTGCAGCATATACAGATCGCATGCACATCATCTGAGCTGATAGTTTATCAATGCATGCTTATGAGGCATTACCAACACTCTGTACAGCCTCAACATGATCAGCATGTCCATGGGTAAACCTGCTACTCACATAAGAAGGTTTTCCACAGAAGAAGGGAAACAAAAAGAAAACTTGCCTCCATCTATCCCCCTTGCTACTAGTACAATTTTCGGTGGTTCTCATAATCAGCGCTATTCCAAATTTACGTCCAGCCTCATCGTTATCAACCTCTCCACAGCGGATATTAGACAGATCAAACATAAATTACTCGCCCCTGCAGACTAAGACCAAATACCCATACAATAAGAAAAAATGAGATAAAGCAGCAGAGATTACCAACACTCTCACTGGTCTAACTACTTTCCTCAGCATGGCCACAAAAATTCATGACATCAATGGCACCAGTCTTGTGAGTATCAGCCTTTCCATGAGCCAACTCAGCAGTGCTGATATTGTCGTGAAATATTCCATCTTCTATGAAGCCGTGGTGCTCTATTATGGTGGTCAGCTCTCTAGAAGCTGAAGCCGAAGAGGACATTATACGGACTAGGTGGATTATAGGTATGGCCAATTTCAACTTGCTTGTCTGGCTTTCTGTCTTCTTTCCGACCGTTGTATTCTAGCAGGGTCGACAGACTCAGATAAAGATTAAAATGAGTATGATGCAAACAGATACGGAAAAGGGTCTCAAGAAGAACAAAATAGAAGGACAGATGTATCAGTTGGTCTATGTATCATGTGGACTTTGAATATTTTGAGTAGCTGCATTCCACTGACTTGGATTCGACGGAGAGGTGACAGGGTGAGTGGTGTGGATACAGAGTTTGAACAACGACTAAACAATTTTGTTCCAGGGAGACAATAACCATTTGTTTATTACCCTTATAACTTATTAGATCCTGCTCTCTGCACTAATAATAGCAAGCAAATGTCATAATCATTAGCAAAACTTTCCACATAGTAGCTAGAGGTCACCAGCACTTGCGATCCAATAAGTGGCGCATTCCTTTTATACTTAGTAGACTCTTGATTACATCTTACTGTATGTATTATCTCTATGCAAGTGAAACCAATATCACCTAGAGACGAATTAGGTGGCCAAAATCTTTTTTACGGGGTGTGTGGACACACAGCGGGACGTTTCTCGTCTTGTATCTGGAGAAATACGCTAGTAATTCTGTGGCGAATATTACAAGTTGGATAAAAATAACAGAGGATCCAGAGACAAAATTCATTTGAAATCGAACAGTGTTCCTAATAACCATTTCTATCCCCTTTCGGGATTTCAATTGTTGACTTTTTTGGCAATGCTATAGGGCAACCCGTAATGAGGCAGTCGTTTCACATCTAGCACTGATGTAGTAGAACAGTGGGCTACTCGGCCATAGGTATAGTTTAACAAGAAGTATGGTGAGCTCCAGCCTCATGTTGCTTTCTTAGATGTGTCTTGCCAAGACGGTAAACAGAGGCATACTAGAATCGAAGCGTGTACGTCGTTATCTCGCTGTGAAGAGTATTTTGATCAAGAAGATTTAAAATAAGCTAGGTAGAGCCAAAATTACCCTGGTGCTGTACATAAATTCAAGATACCGAGTCCTGAAGAAACGGTACAGAGGAGCTTGGTTGAAAACACATGTATCAGGTCAGCGAAGACGTTACTGACCGTAGAGCGACACATGATGGAAAGCCCCTGTACATAATGCCAGTGTAAGGGAAGTGCCTTGGCCCAAGTGGCAGCATTTGAGCGGTATTTTTGTTATACGTCGCTAGAGAAGCTTAAAGCTTGAATGAACACGTGGGTGACTAGAAATGCGATTTCACGGACCACACAATCCTGATATCCTCAACTATGTCGTAGCTTCAATAGCTCAGAATTCGACAAGCGTGTTGACGTAAAGCTCGCTCCTGCCCCTTAACGCCTCAGCTATTATGCAAGACCTTTTCCTAGCATTATCCCAATCATTTAGACCCCGCCATAAGCTCTACCCCGTTTCGAATAACACCAACTACAGCTCCGGTCTGCACAACCTCACCTCCACCACCACTCAACCTGAACTCAACCTCTGCTAAACCATCCAGCCAAGTGATCATGACCGGAGCAGGAACCTCCAGCTTCGTCAGCTCCTCACTAAGCGCCGTAATGATATCCGCCAAAGCCAATCCTTGACTCGCTTTCAGGGTATTGATCAATTGTAGGCATGTCGTGACGTCGGGCGTCTTCAGCAGAGTGTGAAGGATTTTGGAGATGTCTCCGGGGTGGGGGGAAGCTATGCATTCGTAGATTGTGGTTTCAGTGATTAGGTCCCGTTTGACATCTTTCTCGGCAATTTTGGGTGTGCCTTTGATATGGAGCGGTGTACCTGGGAGAATTCAGTACATAGCTTGGGGGTGAGCTTGGAGTACTTACTACTCGCGTGGCATGCCTGCAAAACATTCAGAGCCCTTCTCATATCTCCCTTGCTCAGATTCACCAGCGACTCTGTGGCTGAAGCATTTATCTGGACATTCTCTTCCGCGATAACCTTGTCCACCAACACCCGGATATCTCTCTCCTTGAGTGGACTGAACCTGAACCTCGTGCAACGACTCAACAGCGCCGGACTAAGCTTGTGTGTGTAATTCGCGATGATGCAGAATCTGGTATTGGCTGTATATTTCTCCATGATCCGTCTCAACGCCATTTGTGCAGTGGATGTCATGGCATCAGCCTCATCCAAGATGATCAACTTGTATGTCGGCATGGAGGCAGAAGTAGACGTCTTGCTCGTTGTAAAAATCTGCTTCGTGCTGGCAAAAGTCTTGATCTGCTCACGCACTACATCGATACCACGGTCGTCAGAGGCGTTAAGCTCGAGCACCATTTGGCGCATGTTCTTAGAGCCGTAGATTTTTCGTGCAAGGGCAAGAATTGTAGATGTCTTTCCAGTCCCAGGGGGACCGTATAAAAGAAGATGGGGAAGTCTCTGGGTCTCGTCAACACTAGTTTTTAGTTCGCACGCAACCTCTTCTTACATTTGTCTCGATGAATTTGTTGATCGTTGCTAAGATATCTTGGTGGCCGGAGACGTCCTCGAGGGTATCTGGACGATATTTCTCGACCCTGTAGACATGTCAGCAGACTGGAGGCAGAAATATAAGCCTCTGTACCATGGAAGACTGTCTTCTGCCTCTATAGGCAGGTTGGCCGCGCTTCTCTTGCCCTTGGAATTGGTGTTTTCTGAATTGAACATTACAGTATCTGCTGGAGCTGGCGCATCCACATCCATATCATCTTCGTAATCTGACATTTTGGCCGAGTTGACAGCGTGTTGAGTGTGTTGTCTTCTGCGCTTGACACTGTTCTCGGGGGACGCGTTTTTTGGCGTCGTCGCGTAAAGTGCTGCTTACGTAACTTGATTTTTTGTCTCACTGCCGATTATCTCCCGCTTCGACTCACCTCATCCTCCCTCAGATGCCAACGACCTCATTGCAAATATGTTTTCAATGGCTGTTGGATCTACCAAGCTGAGTCTGTTGGCGTCTCCAGAATTGCGCAGAAGTATTAGACGTTGTAAAGTATTCCACTCATTTGGCGGCTGTTGCTCAGGGCGTGTCTGGCCGCTCAACACTATCAGAAATTGCGCAGCACACTTTCGGTGTGGCAAACTCCATTTTGAAAATCGCATTAAATTTGTTATTAAGATAAGTACTTATTTTGCCCTAACCGGCTTGAGGACTGTTTCATTAACGATATATTACAAGACATTTCTTAGAAGGAATTTGTAGTGGCCGAACGCGATCTCACTGCCAATATTCATATTCCTCAAACAAGATCATTCGAAAGTCTATCGATCTTTGTGTGAGCTCTGTAGTTCCTACTATACCCCCTGGAACAGAACCACGTGACCAGGCTCTATCACTCGACGTCTCTTGGGATCGCCGTCAGAATATTTGATCAAAGCAGGTGAAAGCGAAAGCACAATATGTCTATCGGTGACTCCCTCGTCGCCAGGACGACGTGGCTCTCGAAGTTGGGGTAGAGAATCCCTGGTGATCTTGCTCCTGGCAGCCGCATACTCGCACTGATAAATGTGTTTCGAGGAGCGAAGAAGCACTGTAAGGTCGTAGGCTTCCTTGCAAAGTCGCATTACCAAGCGGAACAGTTTATCATCATGTAAATCGACTTGGTCGTATGTTTTGGGCCAAAGCGGAGACATGAATTTGCGTATGGTGATTGCTATTGCCTCGGGTATGCTGCCCTCGAGTCTCAGCATTGAAACAAGTTTGACACTTCGTGCTCTCCATTCAACGATATCTGCTTCCCCAACTTGAAAAAGAGTCAGCAACCGTGCACCATGGCTAGGGATGACATGAAAACTCACCCTGGGACGTTAATTCAATAGCTGTCTCTAGCTTCTTCAATTCAGCCTCCGTTGGTCCGTCAAAGTCTGCCAGGTCTAAACTCAAAAGCGTGTCGACAATCAATTCGAAAAGGATTGCCCTCGTTCTGTTATTTCGCTGGGCCGGGGTTAAGTCCTGCCAGCATTTGAAGAAATCTTGTTGACGCTCTGTTGAGTCTTTGCCAAGATCTATCTTCACATCGTCAGTCGACAGGAAGCAGGCGATTCGCTGAATCTGTTCTCTGAGGCTGGCAAAGGCGATAGAAAGAGTGCTGTCATTGACTTGCTGGTCCTGTTTGGTGACCATTCCATGATGCACCACTGCCTGCTCCTTGAGCTTGCTCTTCTCATTTTCCTCTTCTTTGATTTTCTTTTCCGATGGCTGTTTCATGTCTACGACACTCTCAACTTGTGCCATCGTGTCTGAATTGCGCTTCACTGCTTTCCGGCGGATCTCTTTTTGACGGGATGCATTCTTCAAGTCTTCGTTGTGCTTTTCAGCTTCTTCCAGTTTTCGCTCCAAGTCAACGAAACGCTGATGAAAATTTTCTGCCTCTTGCAGTCGCTCTAGCCTCTCGGTGTCTCGTTCTCGGGCAGTAGCTTCCAACATCTTGTACATCTCGCAATATTTGGCTTCGGCTTCTATGGAAGTTGGCGGGCTTTCGCTGCCGGACCAGCTCTGATCCTGTCGCCGTTAGCATCCGCCGAAAGGTATCTGGTCAAGATCTGCGCACGTTCTGTCCGTGGCTATCACTATGGCATTCTGTATTCCAAAATATTCCCATCTTGATAGCTTCAACCTGGCCGCTGAACTCTTGGCGCAGATCGATGATCGCCTCGCAGAAATCATGTTCTTTTTCCGCAACCTTAGCACTTAGGGATAAGACTTTCTCGTTGAGCTCTTGAACTTGCTGGGTCAAATTTGACAGACTAGCTTCCACGACATCAGGGCGCCTGGTGCGGAAAACATTTGGCGCCATCAGAAATTCCACACCTTGATGTTGAAGTGACAGATAGAGTAAAACCCAGGTGATAAACTGGTTGATTTGCTTGCTTCAGAGTGCTTGAGTACTAAGTATACGAGCTCAAGGCTCTTTGTGTATTAAAAAAGAGTAATTCTAGTGATTTCCACATGCTTACCCAATAGCTTTAATTATAGCCTGTCATGTAAAATAATCCCGCCATAAGGATACGGAAATCCCCCCCGGTAAGGATGTGAGCGGGAGATCCTCATAGCGGGATAATTTGCATCCGATACTAGAAAAGTGGAATTTTCTTTTGACCTTGCGTACAATCCTTCCTTCTCATATCTCGCTTAAGCAACCCAAGTAAATGGTCGAATATCCCACGAAATCCTCTGTGATAAAGCTTGTGAACTAATCTATGAACTCTACTCTTTTGATTAGCGCTGACGAGGTTAAAGCGAGGTGCTGAGCTTTGACTAGATTCGGTGATTTTTTCGAGCAGATAACTGACTTCAGGCTACGAAGAGCCTGTATCAAAAGGTTCAAAAAACAGTGATGCGATAGCTTATACCAGAATTACAATATATTGCTCTAGTACAATACATTACTCCTCTGTGTTTAGTCACGTGTTGCTAATTATAAAGATTTCTCGCTCAGCAAGTTTGTGATCGTACCTACCGATAGGATTCCAAAGTAAAGATAATACCGCTAGCGAGGAAACAAACAAGTGAGAGATAAGTCATCGACGAATAAGAGCTGATGCTGATATTCCTGAATCCTTAGGACGGGATTCTACTGTATACATGATACTCGGTCCTACGTAGGTACCTTTGAAGGCTGTAAAGTCTCGCTAAGTCTCGCTAAAGGATTCTCGCCAGAGGATTCACGCCAACCACATGAATAGAAAGGACGGGATTTTCCCAAAAATACAGAAGAGGAGCGATTGTCTACTCCATAGAGATCCAAGCCTATCCCCATGAATTAGGATCTGCTTGAGCATATGAGATACACGAATGGAATCCCTGGACCGCACCCTCAAAAGATTTCAGCATTTCCGCAACCAACCACCCAGAATATCAACAGAGAGACTTTGTAACCTGACTTATGAAGTTCAGCTATATATCCGAAACTGCCCCATTTTTCTTCAACTTGGCAATTGCTTAGTCGAAAATTTGTAAGGTCAGTTACTAAGTCTCGACTAAGTTCTACTGGCAGATCGGGTGGATAAAAGACTCGAGCGCAACTACGACAGTGATAAGTATCGGTATATTTCTGAGCAGCCACACAACTACGAAGTATCACTGACCTCTAAAGTGGAGCCGAGGTCTCGCTCAATTCAGTTGTAGTTAGCGTATTGTAAGGCGATTACAGTTCAAGCTGAGCAGGCTAGTTCGGTGATTTGAGGAACGCGATGGGAATCCGTATAATGCACGAGTGCATATAAGCCCAGATGTCGGTCCAAAACAGTATCATACGATTGGGTGCTAGAGCGAGCATTTGCGGAAGCTCAAGATCTAGGTCGAAAGTATTTTGGTGTGGTACAGCTCGCTAATAGTGTCAAAGTTTGCTATTGCCGTCAGGATGACAGTATTCCGGTACGATCCCAATACTTGATAGGTTGCTCACATCTTCATTTCCTGTTACTCCCAAACCGAGTGATCCGCCGCTGATTTGTTGAGCGCCGGGAACTATCGGTTTTATTCGATAGTTTTGAGAGTTTTGAGAGTCCTTCAACACTTGTATAACTTCTCGTCCTTAATTATCGGATCCGAGTCGTTGGGGCTCGCTAAGCAACTGACAGAGTGCTGCTGTACGTCGTGTTAATGTCATGATTTAGGTCCCTAGCAAGATCAAGTCCCACAGAAGCGATAAGCGATCGATGCCTACCACAGATGCAGATGCAACGAGCGATGGCAGTTATTTCATAACATCAATATGTCCTCATGTACATCCTAATATTTGTTTACTTACTCCAGTCACGCAAGATAGCCGACAACGGCCCTGAGGGTGACACCAAGATCCCTGCTAGTTCATGGGGCTGACAGTTCAAGTTGGGGGCCATAAGCAACCTCATCTTTTCCATTGCAACATGGCAGCTCCAACTTCATGAGATTATCGATACATCACGAGAATGCTGAGTCTCTAAGATCTTGCCCGAGACCATGGCGGCTTATTATGATAGTGAAGATGAGCTTGATATTAGGATCGAGAGAGGTCGGGACCAGCCTCGTGCTGCTCGTCAGAGGCCATTCCCGCCAGTGCGCTTTGCAAGCCCAGTAGCGGATTCTATAAATGAAGAGCGTCGCCGACGACGTCCACAGTTCCTGAATTCTCGGCCGTCGTCAACAGTATTCGACCCAAATGATTTTGGTCATGGTGACAGACGGACTGAATCGCCATCTCCTGTAGAATTGGCCCAGAGAATAGATGGACTCGAAAGTGCAGAAGCAGGGAAGACTTCGGGTCAGGCATCTTCTTCTTTGAACGACGCCACTTCGGAGACTGACCCCCCACGAAGAGAGGATTTCTGGAATGACGAAAAAACCCGGTTCACTCCGAGGAACTTGGAACGGTCAGATGATGAGGATATCCGCGGTGATCGAGTTCGCAGCAGTGGCGACGGACAAGAACGTCGATACCGACCATTCTCTTCTCCGCCTAGACATCGTCGCAACAGTGAGCGTTCTGGGAATCACCAGTTACACTTTCGAGCTCAGAGAGAACCTAGCCCTTCTTCTCATGATCGTTATTCCCCACCTGTACGTCCGGCTCAATCTCGACAATCGAGCTATTACGGGGAAGATGATTTAGATTTTGAAGATCAGAGGACTCGGAATTTGCATCGCCCTGGCCCCATCATCTATCCCGAACGCCGTTACCGCCCAGCAGCTCGACCCGTACTATCAAGAGCTAACAGTGGATACTCAGAGTCTGATAGTGACCTCGATGTTAGAGTCAGGAGAGGTAGAAATCCTTCACCAGCCATCGGTTCAGAACATCGGTATTATCCGAGTGCTCGACTGTACTTCCATACACCAGAATCTGGGTATTCAGCTCCTAGGCTTGATAGGCCACGCAACCGACGAAAAAGAACATTTTCGCCAGAGCCTGTAGTAATCAAAAATCGCTTCCATAATGATTACGACGAGGACCGCATCGAGACTTTTCCTAGCACTAGGATGTATCGTTCCAGATCTCGGTCCCCACAAGCACCTTCTGCGGCAGCACCTGTCATTGTTAATAATCGTATATACAATGACATGGCCGAAGATTCTCGAGATGAAGATGACGACTATCGTAGCCTCGTTCTCCCGTCACACACGAGAGTTCGAAGTCGGCCTCAAAGCAGAGGCAGACTACCACCATCAGTGGAGCCAACCATTATCAATAGTCGGGCGTTTAAAGATTACGAGGATGAGGATTTCGACGGTCTTACAACTCGTTTGGGAGAGCCTGATATGAGCTTCATCCCTCAAGTTTATCCCTTCTCTCTTTCGCGTCACAGTAAAAGCCTGCCAGGTAGTGAAAGTGAGATAAGTTCAGTATCCGACACATCTGAAAAAAACGACACGCCTCAGCAGGAACCAAACAGGAAGAATTCCGAATCTGGAAAGATACTTCACGTACTACGCTCCCAATACGTTGGCGAAGGTATGATAGGCAGATCTCACTCGGTACAATTAACATTGATGCCCGAGCCTCTTCCTAAGTCTCTCCAGGGAATGTCCTCAGTATTTAGATGGGTGTAAGTTCTGCTATTGGTGTCCGGGGAATTTTTTTCAAAATTGCTGATAATTGTAGACACTTTGAGGATAAAACTATGGACTTGGAACACTTCGAGGTATCTTACTGCATGGAAGTACCGCGTGATGACTTGCTAATCTCTGACCAGAACAACACGCTCAGTATCATTGGGCTTACAGCTTTGGAAATGTCCTCTGTTTCAAAACTACTTTCCCGTGTAAAAAAAGGGTATGATAAACCTTTGCAGACATCCACAAGAACCAGGACAAGATATATGGTTCCGTCCTTTTTGCAAGATACCCTGTCAGAAGAAAGACGGCCCAAGACTTCTAGGGTTAGGACTGTGTCCTGGATATGCATTCCATATTTCTGCCTTGAGAAGTACTCGACAGCTACTGGTCTCAGAGCATCAACGCATCAAATGAGGACTCTTCTTCAAGCCCGGTTTGCTTTGACCCAGAAAGAAAGGGATATGAAACAAGCAGTGCAAGGACTAGGAAATACGCCTCCAGAGCACTGTTACCATATTGCCCAGATTTGGTTTCTAATCATCGACGACAGTAAGTACTCTTGCTCTTACTCTGTCTCCGTCCACTGACCTATCAGCCATGATTGTGTCTTGTGCGCGACCTTCTATGACCGCTCTTCAAGGCGATTCCCTTTCAGCACTACCGACTCCAAAGGATATCAACACTCCCATGCTATCTCCAAATATTCTCGTATCCACAAAAAGTGCCCTTCTTTGGGCCCTACCCCTTGATGAGTGCCAAAGCTGGTTTGTAGGTATTGAACCACCCCTTTCGACCACAGCTCCTGACTATTTCCAGGCATTTACGTCCCATTTCTTGGAATATTGGCCTCTACAAGCTGAGATTACTTACACAGGCAAGACAATCATTGCATCTGATTGGCCCCGTTTGCTGTTGCTTGCCAAAAAGTCTTCTGTTCGGCTTGAAATCGAATTCAGGTGTGTGTTCAAGGCACCCAACCTTGTTCGTGTGGCGACCGAGACTGACAAACAAAGACCCCCAGCAAAGATTGAATCTGTACGGGGTGTACTCTCGGAAGACCCGATCCTCGAGCAGACCACTAAGAAAGATTCCGAAGAGCCTGCAAGTAATTCCAAGACCCCCGACCCTGCTGTGAGATCAAGCCCATCACTTCGACCAAAAGACCACAGGAAATATAAGAACAAGCGCAAAGATTCTTCTGATCAAGCTAAAGAGCAGTTTCACGTCTTTACGTGGATAAATTCTAAGAATGCAACGCACAGTGTGAGTCCTGGAATTACTGCCACAAACGTCGACTATGTTCTGTCAGGCTTCGAAACTCAGGGACTGGAGGATGATCTGACAGAAATTGATAATTATCTAAGCACAGAAATTAACCTCGGTCATCGCTTAATCTACAATTCATGTCCTGTCAAGACGCGATTGGAACTCTACCATGTGCTCTCCCTCGAAAGAAAAGCCGCTTTAGAAGAACAGAGTGGCAAGCTCGGGATAAAGGCCTATGAGGCCATAGTTGACGTTGTGAATGCCGCAGAGCGGTTGTTCCAATTCTTCTTGCCCTCAGGCTTTCAGGGTCCTATGGTTCAGAAGTATTGGGGAGGCATTTATCGGCTACTGAAGGTAAATTCCTGTTCACGTTTCTACCCACGCTAACTTTCTCGAGGCAACAAAGTCTGGGCGCTCTTTAGAGCGGAATATGACCGATGTCGCTGATTGGTTGATATTGATCAATCGGAGCACAGTTCCATTTGTAGAACTATTCTCTCAGGTGCCCATCGCCGAGCGCCCCAGCATTCCAATCCCAGAGGAATTCACAACAGCCTGGCTATATCTCGTCCTGGGACTGGCATCTTGCCCCAAGGACATGCGGCTGTTTGATATTCAGATGGTTACGTGCATCGAACTTCTTGAACAGGGCATCAAGAAGGCCATCTCGAGTACGACCAAGGTGGAATTGCCTGACTACGCTGTGTTTCCACCCTTCGAAATTGCCTGGTTGATCGCCTTCCAGTTGTCTCGAGAGAACAGCAGCTCATTCGATATTTCTGATACATACCTGGAATATCTGAAATTACTCGTAAGCTACTCCACTTGCGGTACTGGGAGGCACATCATGCTAACGTCACCTGCAGCAATCTGACATCGAAGCGAATCCTCTGGACCGCAATCACCAAGATCGCGTGGTCTGCTTGAAGCAGGAGATAGAAGTTATCAGTGAGACGTTGGATGTTCAGCAATACGTGCTTCGGCAAGCTCAACGTGGCTTTGGGGCCTCGCGAATCGGTGCTCGCGAGGACGCGGAATACCCGGGTCAACACCCCATCCAACGACCCTCTTCTTACTCTCGCTCGAGAGACGTTCCCGCGATCGAGTCTAACGGCGTCCAAAGCCTCATTATCCAGGACCACTTGGCACTGGTGGAGAACCGCATCAAAGGGTTCAGGGAGATGCGCGAAATTGCCTCTGAACTGGGAGACTGGGTATGCTTGCGTCTCACGTGTCGGACTACAGCACAGCTAACTTGACCCCAGAATATCCAGAAGATCGACTCGAATAAAGATCGCCAGGAGGCAGCCATATACGCCTTCACCATCGTGACAATCATCTTCCTCCCTCTGGGCACTGTCGCTGCTATCATGGGCATGAACACCACCGACGTCAGGGACATGCCGTTCTCCCAGTGGGTATACTGGGCGACTGCTCTCCCACTGACATTCTTGGTCATTGCCATGTGTTTGGCCTGGGCGGGCGAACTCAATAATTTCTGGGGTGGCTTTAGGAAGCTCTGGAAGGGGAGCCCGAAAAACTATGCTAAGATCCTAAACCAGTATGATGTGATGGGACGACGGGCTAGGTATCACCAGCCGGAAACTCGTGGACCAAGGAGGTCTAATACTTTGTATGGAAACAAACTTAGCTATGTTTGAGTCGTGCTGGAAAAATTCCGAAAGAATTACTGCTTTGGAATTGGGACAGGAGTGCCGGGAGAACGGACCCCACCATGGCCAGGATATGAAAACATTCATGATAATGTCAGCCTGAGGAATATACACTCATTATCTCGATTACTTGTGCCTCTCGCTACTAGCTAAGGGGGGATCTACCATACCTTTAGATTCCTGCCACTCAGGCTCGAAATCGTTGAAAAAGGAAGACTCAGCGTCCACACTTCAGAAGGTTAAGATTCCCCTCGTACCTCGATCTCTTGAAAAAGAACCCTCCCTCAACCCACTATATCTTTCGAATCTAGACTCCCGTGAGGCTTTCAATAACGAACGACCAGCATAAAACTTAGCCCAGCACGACACCGGGAGATTTGAAGCAACCACTCGTCCCGACTCAGTTGCACTCACTCCTCACGGGCCTGCCAAACCGCACTCTCATCTTCTCAAAAAACCGAGCAGCTGCTTGCAATTCGCTCGGATAGGCAACCAGAGACGCACAGTCCCTTGGTTAGCTGCGTGAGGACTCTTGGTTCAAGATCCAAGGGAACGTCTCAGAATCCATCTCACCTGATTATGGGCGACTGCCGCTTCTCTGGAGTCTCATCGCAATCCCAGCGGCGAGTTCGAGTCTCGCTGGTGCAAGGAGATAAAGAGGTTTTTCCATTTCACAAACGAAAAGTCCTCACTCGAGGACGCTAGGATAGGGATGGCTCGGCTCGGGACTGAGGTATGGATGAAGTTGAATACATCTGTCGCGGCTCATCGTATCCGCATCTCTTCATTAGCAGTTTGCTTCTTAGCACGTACGCTTACTAACTCCCGCGACTTGAAAGTCGAAATCAGATGTGTAGAATCTTGTCATCACATATTAGCAGAGAGTCTTGGATTATCATGGTGTATTGATAAATTCAAGCATGAGCTGCAAGACTGCACCCTCACTGACAAGACACGACGCTGGGCCAGGAGCGGCGCTTACACGCGGGAACCAGGTCTTAGCCTGGCACTCGATACGCCTCCACACCCCGAGAGACATGTCGGCTCTCCCAGGTGTCTCCTCCGAGACGTCGGGCGTACCCTAAGATCGCCTATTCGTAGCCTCGTGACTTGTGTGAAGATCAAGCAAGTCAGAGTCTGGATTTTTTTGATTTTTTTATATTTTTTAAACAAAATAAGTATGATGGTGGATGGCTTTCACAGACCTGGGCGTAGCGCTCTTGTTCTATCCGTCCGTCTTGGGGTGCTGCCGGTAAACAGTACGAACAGTAGTTCACAGATATCAAAGATTCCTCGCCTAAAATTAGGTGAATGTTTTCATCTCCTGTACCGCCACACTCTGAGGAGTCTGTGCATGGGTTGCGTAGAGGATGCGTTGCTCTGTGGGAAGCATACTGTGGTTTACTTGGATGAGACGCAGTAGGTGGAGTGAGTATGCGTGTGCCTGTGGGTATGCCATTTACGTGAGAAAGATTAGCTGATTTGTGGACATTGGTATCGTGATCGAAGAAGATTTTTTTTTTTGCGCATGCTATTATTGCTGCTTGTATGTATAGATATATGCCTGTGATATTTTGAGAAATCATTCATCAACTGCAATGTAAGAAAAAGAAAGAAAATCTTTTCCCTGAAAAGCTCCTGAACTTATTAAAAGACGTATCTGCACTCCTCCGCAGGGAAAAGGCTGGTAAACAAAGTGCTCCGCCCGATTCCCGAAAGCATCCCAAGTGCCCAGGTCTCGTCACCTATGCAACCTCCCCCCCCCCGACCCCAGCTCTTTCTCCTCTGTTCCCACACCAACCAGCCATCTCAGAATGTGCCCGAGATCACTTGAAGCGTGGCTGTACTGTAAGAGCCGTGCTGAGCTCACCAATCGAACAGGGTTCGGGACGTACACGGTGGCGGGTAACCCGAGAGCTTGGCCCAGATCCGAGTCGAAGCCATCACCCCACAGCCGATGGGAAAAGGCGGAGCCAGCCCGGGATGCCCAGCGCTTGGATGTCGGGTCTGGGTGGCCGAGAGCTGGGCCTAGACCAGGCGTTGTCAAGACGGCAGATCCCGAGTATACTATATACTATACATGTAGCCGCACGACATATGCTTGCAGCGCGCATGAGGAATCGCGAAAAAGAAAATGAAGAAGAAAGAAGAAGAAGAAGAAAGAAAGAGAAGAAAGAAGAAGAAAAAAGAAGAAGAAAAATGAGGAAGAAGAAAAAACCAAAGAAATAAAAGCAACCTATGTATCCGGTACGCAAAGAGAGCAGGGAACAGCTCTGGGCAAAGGAGGTAATCTCAAAGGGCACAGAGCACAGAGCATAGGGGTCAACATCTAATGTGTATATATGTATATTTAAATATATATATATATATATATATATATATATTATGGTATAGAAAGATCTTAGGTTCCCTCATATGGTGAAAGAAGCATATTCTATTTTAGGGGAGCTCCTAAGGAGCCTCTATATATTGCTCTCCTAGTGTGGTTTTTAAAGTTTAATTATATGCATAATATCAAGTGAGGGGAATATAACCTAACTCAACTATATTCCATATGATATAACCCTTAGCTAAGTTATAATAGTAATAAGAATCAGCTAAAAGGTATATAATTGGACTATATAAAATAAAGAGTAGAGAATATAGTATAGTAATAAGAGATTTTTTTGATGGATTTAAAGTAGCTCTAAGGAAATCAAATAAAGAATTAGGTTGATTTAAAGAAAGGTTAAGGTCAGTTATACCTTTTAGCTTTATTTTCCCTTCTATTTACTTCCACCTATCTTTTTTGTTATATATTAGCTTAATATAAATGCTACTTCCTACTGCTAGCCTATTTAAGGCACTATTTGTCGACTTGCTTATAAAGGTTATATTTATAGCAATATCTTAGGAAGAAGGGATAGTATTTGCTATAATAGCAACTTTAGAGTTTATTGCTTTTATTATGCTATTAAGAGCTATAAGTGCTCCTAAGGCATAGAACTTATATAAGCAGCTTAGAATGCATATTTGGATGCTTGCTAGCTTCTTAATGCCCTAGTATATATTCTATTATTATTTTCTTCTTATTATTGTTAAAATAACCTCTTCTTAGACTATTATCATTTGGAAATAAAAGCTTAAGGATATATTAAAGAGAGAGAAGAAAGCTCCTAATATAGTTCTAATGACTATAGAAGAGAGGAAAGTAAAGATTATATTATTACTTAGTTAAGTAGTAGAATTAGTAGTTTATACTAAGTAGAAAGGCTTCTTCTTTGCATAATAATAATAGAAGCTATTATAGCTAAGGTATGATTTTAGTTCTTAGAGTTAATAGTACTTTATATAGTCAACATAGGAAATTAGGTTTTTAGAGAATAAGTCATTTGATAGAGGCTCTTATATCTTAGAGATTCAAAAGCTTTATAAAACCTTTAAACTTCTATCTTAAGAGGTTTTTGGTAAGACTATCTATATGCATCTTATTAGTAGGAAGATAAGTCACCTTTAAACTCTTATTCTTATATTCTTATCTTAACTATATATTATATATATTAATATAGTAAAGCCTAATTGTAATTCGCTAAAAGTCTTTAGTAATTAATTATATAATCTATTGATTATTACAAAAGATAGTCTATTTAGTCCTTATTTTAAGTATTAGCTCCTTAAAGAGATGCTTTAAAGCTATTATCTCCTTAGCTATAGAGGCTACTCCTAAGAGCTTAGCTTCTATTATAGAGGTTGTAATAGTAGATTATTATAAAGCCTTCCAGATGATTATACCCTTAAATAGGAAGATTATATAACCTTATAAAGAGCATCTTATCTTAAGGTTGTCTATAAAGGATATATTAGAAGAGATTATTAGCTTATTACTCTTATTATATTTATCAAAGGTTATACTTAGAAACCTTATACTCTAAAGATATCTAAGTGTCTAATTAATAGCATTAAGATGCTATTAGCTAAGGTTTATATAAAATTAAGATAGCTAAGAGGCAATATATGCTATATCTAATTGGAGTATAATAGCTATATATAGCATTAATCCAACCTTTTCTTAGTATTCCTTAACTATATTTATAGAGGAGATCTTATAGTTCTTTTATAGTTTATATTAAGAGAAAGGTATTATTAATATTTATATTCAAAGTAGATTAAATTTATTAGTAAGCTTTTTAATATATGCATTATAAAGCAAAGTAATCTTACTATTCTTTCTATCTCTTTATCATATGCACCATTCAATAGGTGCACTATATAATAATAGGCACCTTCCGCAGGCACTATTAGAGCATTATTAGAAGAAGTCAACCACCTTCCAATAATGCTACTTAGTAGCTAGCATAACTATTATATAGAATACATCTTTCTTTACTCTACTAATCATTAGAATAATGCTCCCTATGATAATAGTAGCAATTACAAGAGTCTAATCCATACTATTAGACTTCTTAGACCCAAATATTAAGCCCTACCTCCTATTTACCTTCCTTAAAGCATTAGAGAATAGTATATAAGGCTGCAAAGCCTTAGTGCATAAGATCCCTATATAGACCTTAGCACTAATCTATAATAAACTAGCTTTATCTACTTTGCTTATTAGTTATATTAATTTAAAAATATAGGCTATAAGTAGTCTTCTAAGATTAAGTCATTTATCTAAATTTGCAACAAAGTTATTATAGACTATCTTCTCTCAACTTTAACCCTCTTCTTAATAATATAAGGATGCTCTTATTTGTCCTAAGCAACCTTAGCATTATTAGATATTAATAAAGGACCTATAATAATTAAGAACTTCCCTTCTAACTAAGTTATTAATAAATTAGCCTTATGCTAAAGTAGTCTTAAGTTCATTTGATTTATAGATATATATATGCTAGAACCCTTTATATAACTATATTAATATAAGAAGGCAAATCGCTAAAGAGAATATTTAGTCAGCAACTAAATAACATTAGACTTAAGCCTATTAAGTAACCTCCTTAGAGCTATAATAGTTTAATAAGCCTTATAACTAAGTTTAGACCCTCCTTAGACTTTAGAAACTAAGGAGATACTAAGGATAAATGCATCTAAAAGCAGAAAGTTATCTTATATACTATAGTAGGACAACTAAATACTCTAACTTACCCTCTAATAGCTATAAGAGCTAATAGCTCTTATAGTAAGCTAGATTAAAGCAGCCTTCTAAGAGTGCAACTAATATAATGTTAGGTCTAATTCCATAGGAATAAGGCCAACTATAAGTAAAAATAAACTATTGCAAACCCTAGGAGGAGTATATACTTTTATATTAGATATTTGCAACTAAGATGCTCCTCCTATATAAATAATAATATTACTCAAATAGCACCTAAAAGATATTAGCTACTTTAAGCCTAACTTAATAGAAATAAGCAATTATATATATATTAAGAAGGCTATAATATGGAAAAATGTCTACCTTTTTATAGATTCTATAAAATATAATTCCTTAAAGAGTCGCAAAGTAGTAGTTAAAGCAAATCTCTAAATATGCCTTTGCAGATTAGCTTAGCAATAGTATACTAAGGAGCTAAGTAAGACTATTTAGCTAGCCTTTTGTTATACTCCAAATAGGGTTAAATTATAATCCTAACATTTAATTAGTTGGTTTAAGGACTTAACCTTAATAGCATTATAGAAGCTTACTAAAGAGAAGTATCTTAAATAAGACATATAAGATAAGAGAAATATTTGGAGCTATATAATAATAGTTATTAGATATGCAAAAGCTATAGATCTTAATAAAACCTATTAATAGCTATTATATATTTATAACAACTTTAACTTAGCATTCAAAATAATAGTAAATAGATTAACTCCTAAGATAAGCATAAAGATATTCTTATTATATCTCTTAAAGAAGCAAAAAGTTTAAATAAAGAAACTGCAAAATAATTAAAGACATATAAGGAATATATATAGTAATTTCTAAAATAAGCATAATAATACTTAAGCTATATTATAGCTATTCAACCTTAGTATCTATAGATCTAAAGCTAATTTAGGCCAAATAAGAGCTATAACAACCTAATCTAATCCATTAAAATAGACCCTCTTCTTACTAGCACTACTAGCTAAGGAACTATTTAGGAATAGCTTCTAAAATAGTAGGAGACTAGGCTCTACCTCTTTAAGTAGGCCTTAGGTAGGCAAAACCTAAAGCTTCAAATGCTAGCATAAGGAAGACTCCATATTATAGGCCTCTAATTACACAAATATACTAATAGATTATAGCAATAAGTTTAATAATACCTTAGTTTAAGCTAAGTATATTGCAGTAGAATCTTTTATAATTAGAGACTATCCTATAGAAGACAAAAATATATTATATAACTAAGAACCAAATGTTGCATATATAGCAGTATAAGCCTTTAAGGAT
The DNA here is from genome assembly GCA_032760415.1 of Diplocarpon rosae. Taxonomy (NCBI): domain Eukaryota; kingdom Fungi; phylum Ascomycota; class Leotiomycetes; order Helotiales; family Drepanopezizaceae; genus Diplocarpon; species Diplocarpon rosae. The sequence goes on along the minus strand of JAUBYV010000010.1, from coordinate 108,357 downwards.
AAGACTATCTGCAAAAACTATTTTTAGTTATTTCCTTTTTACTCTTAGATATTTAAGCATATATTCTCTAAGAGCTATATTTAGCAGATTGCTACCTCTAAATAGTATAATATGAAAGAAATAATACTAAAGAGCATAAGGAATATAAACTAATAGCTACTCTTAATATATCTAAAGATTATCTTAGAATAGCCTTAGAAGGATATAGCAAATAAATTAGTTGAACTTATATATATAAAGCTAAATATAAAGATATTAATTAACAGCTAAGTGTAGCTAGTTTGCATAGATACTAGCTGCATTAGGCTAATAGTTAGCATAGACTAGCTCTTAGATGTTGCAAAGGTCATATATGATAGCTCTAAAACTATAATATTTAAGGGTATTTCAAAGCTGATTACACTTACCTCTTATGCAACCTTTGCACTTTATATGCTAAAAGATACACCAAATAGCCTAGCACTTGGCAAGGTTGTAATTACTATATAAGTATCCCTAATACTTAAGCTAGGACTATTATTAGGAGTTGAGTTCTTATAGCAATCAAAAGCTATTATTAACCTAATTAATACTATAATTACTCTTAGCAGTTGCTATAACCTATTATGCCTAATAATAGTCTAACTATATAAGCCCCTAATAACAAAGAAGGTTCACTTTATTAGATAGATATATATAGAATTAGGTGTATTAGCTATAATTGCAATAACCTATAATAAGATCCTAAGAGATAAGACCTACTTCTTTAATATAATATACCTTAGGGTATAAGATATAGTTATAGATATAGTATATTTTGTCATAATATAAAACCACTCTATAATAATCTAAATTATACTAAAGTAAGTATTTCTAAGAATATTATTAGACTAAATAAATTATAGCTTCTTAGCGACTAATACCCTCTCTAAGCCTAATGATTAGCATACAACTAATAGCCCTAATTAATTAGTTGACATATATAACAAATCTCCTTATAGTATTAGCTGCTTAGAGTCAACTAAAGAAATATATATATAAAATAGAATCCATATCTAGAATAAAAACAAAGCAGTTGGGCAATAGCTCCAAAAGGTAATAGAGGAGTTTATAGACTACTAAGAAGATAAGAGAATGCTTAATATCCTTAAAGAAGACTAAATGCAAATTTAGCTAGCAAAAGGCTAGCAAAATATATAACTATTAGCAAAAGCATATCTACTAAGAATGAAATAGTAAGTAGAAGTAGACCTTATCTTTAATAACTTATATAAAAAAGGCCTTATAGAATAGTCTACTAAACTAACGCCTTTTGGAAATATAGTATTTATAATCAATCGCCTAAGCAAGCTAAGATGTCTTATAGTTGACTTCTACTTATTAAACAAAGCCTATATTAAGGATATATACCTTATGCCTTTGTAATCAGATATAATTAAGGCAGTTTAAGAGAAACAACAAATTATAATTATTGATAGATTAGCATTCTTCTATTAGTTTCTAATGCATCCTAGCAATAAAGATAAGCTTATAATAGTCAGCTATTATAGCTAAGAGGTTTCAAATATGCTCCTAATAGGCTTTTGCAACTTAGTATAATATATTTAGAGATATATAGATAAGCATCTAAGACCTTTCTAATACTTCTATAGGTGCTTTATTAATAATATTATCATATTCTTAGATATACTAAAAGAGCATCTTAAATACCTTTGCATTATATTCCAACTCTTTTGCAACCTAAAGCTCTTCCTATTACTAAAGAAGTTGTTTATTAGATATAAATCTATTAAGCTCCTAAGCTATTAGGTTGATGCTTTTAGTATAGCAACTACTAAGGAATAGATTATAGCTATATAGAGAATCAAATTCCTATTAATATTAAAAAGACTAAAATAATATATTAGCATAATAGGTTAGCTTTAGGCATTCCTATTATATTATACTTAAACCATTAAACTACTATAATAATATAAAAACCTATTGCTAAAATAAGGATAAGAATAAAGCACTATAACATCTAAATCAAAGCGCAAAGGATTTATAGCATAAACAAAGTAGATTCTAATAGAGAATAAATAAAGAGTATTCTAAACCCTTTAAAACCAATTATCTTAAGGCAACTTTCTTATCTATTTCTTCCTAAAATAAGTCTTATTCCTCAACCTTAATGCATTAGCATAAAGAGGTTTCTTAGTAATAGTCTTTCACCTCTAAATAGATATAGCTTTGCCTACCAACTTAGCCAACCTATCCTCTATTATAATTAAACTAATTCTATTTATAAGCAAGCTCCTAAGCCCTTTTGAAATAGCCTATAGCTTAATAGAATTAGAGGTAGTATGCTTAGTATAAGTCTGCTGTAAATTGCAACTAATAATCTAATCTAACCACTAGAAGGTTATTATCCTTACTAATTATACTATAATAAGAGGCATATATAATTATATATTTCTTATAATATCAGACCTAATAAAGGCAAATCTCCAATTAGTATATGCTTTATAATACTTATTATAATTTGACTTAGATATCTAATACTACTTAGGATAGCTTAATATTATTCTAAATATGCTATTAAGACTAAATGCAAAGAAGATAAAAGACACCTTAAATAATAATAAGTTAGATAATATCTACTTTAGCATAAAAGTAGTAATATCATCTACCTTTAAGGCTGAATTACAAAAGGGCCTTTATAGCAACCCTAAGTTTAAGTAATACCTTCTACTCTTAGGTGTAGATAAAATAAAGAAATTCCTAAATTAGCTTAAGAAGGATAAATACCTATTCTAAATCAAAAATAGCCTTTTATAGTATATTAATAAAGCTTAGAAGCTATATATACCTAAGGTAGGGATAAAGACTATCCTAAAGCATATATATAATAATAAGCACTACTTTGGTATAAGCCATATGGCATATAAGTTAAAAGACTTCTATATACCTTAGCTTAGAAAGCATCTTAAGGACTATATTAAGCACTACTTAATATGCCTTTTAAATACTATACTAAGATCTAAACCTAATAATAGTCTCTAATTAATTTGAATACTATAAATTCCCTTTTATATGATTGCAATAGACTTTATGCTTAGACTTTCTAATATCTAAGTAGTATTACTATAAGTAATAGAAGGGAAAGCATTATTTAATATAATCTTAATATAAGTCTATAAAATAATAGGCAAAATCTTGCTTTTGCTAGGATATAGCTTATATAGAGTAGCTAAATAAGCATAACTCTATTTCTGCTTTTAGCTGCTACTTAATTAGAGTATACCTAAAGCAATAATTTCAAATAAAGACTTAAAGTTTATATTAAGCTTCTAAAAGATAGTCTTTGCAAGCCTAAGTACTATAATACTAGCTATTATAGCATAGCACCAATAGGCGAATAAAGTAGCTAAGAGATATAACCAAAAGGTTAATATAAGAATTAGATTCTTTATATCTATATATCTAAAATAACTATAGACTAATATTATTATTGCCTTCTAAGCAACTACAAATAATGCCTACTTAGCGCTAATTAAATATGCTCCTAATAAGCTACTATATAGCTTTAAACCTACTATAGACATCTTACTGCTACTAAAGAGCATAGAATCCAATAAGATATATAAAGTAATTAGAGAAATTCAGCAGAGAGATATAAGCATCACTAGAGAATTCGCAAACAATATATATAAGTTATAATATAACTCAAAATATATACTAATTACTATAAACATAAAAGACTAAGCTTATCTGCAACTATATATAAGCTATAAACTCCTAAGTGTAATATACTTAAAGCTATCTAAGTAATGCATTAGCCTATTTAGGATTGCAAAGCGCTATAGTAACTTAGCATATAAGCTAGAATTACTACTAAGCTAGAAGATCTATAATATTATATTAATAGCCCATTTAGTGCTAGCACCTAAAGGACTAGACCTATATAATAAGCAGCCTTATGAAGGAAAGGAACTAGTCTAAGCTATTCCTAGCAACTTAGCAGAATAGATAAGCTAGAAACTAAAGAGGATAATCAACAAATAGTATATAAAATATAATAAGAAGAATAACCTTAAATACCTTATTAAGTATTTAGGCTAAGGCAATAAACATAATGAATAGCACCTAGCCAAACTGCTTAGTAATACGACTAAGCTAATATAAGAATATAAATATAGATACACTAGACTCCTATAGCAGCAAAGGTATATAATATATCTAAAAGACAAAGAGGTTAATATAACTAAGGCATCTAATATAAGCATACTAATACTATTGCGATATAATGCATAAATCATCCCCTTATAGCAACCAAATAGCTACTATCCTTATTCTAGCTTAACTTATTACACTTTACACCTAATAGAGTTTATTTACGCATCAACAAATCACCTATAGAACTTAATTTGCATATCTCTTATACTAATATATCACCTATTATATTCCTTAATATAATACTTTACTCATATTATATATATGCTAATTACCACTTAAGCTAAAACTATAGCTAAAACCAATAAGGAGCATAAGGAGTCAGCCTAGCCAATCTATAAATATATCACTAAGAAGATATAAGAAGGAAAAGTTGTCCTATATATAGAACTAGTGCAATTAGTTCTAAAGCTTAGGTATAATATAATCAAATATAATACTATCTATAAAGCTATATAGAACTTAAGCAAGGAATAATAAGCCTACTTTAAGGACTTTTATAATAGGTATTTAGCATAAGCCCTTTTTGTAACAACGCGAAGACACTCGGAGTCGGTACGCCTAAAAGCATAAACAAGTATGGGAGCAAGTATAGGACAAGAGTATATTCATAGGTCTACTACAAAGGAAACAAAGAAGTTGAAGAGCTCTCTTAGGGAGAGTCTTCTTAGGTTTATATACATGCGAATATCAAGACTAGGCTAGTTCCAGTCCTCAATCATTTCGCAAGATATACTTCTTTCGGATCTCGATCCTTTTCCTGCAAGAAGTCAAGCATAATCCCAGGTCTAGAAGTCTAGGCATGAGGCCAAGAGTCTGAGCGTAAGGCCAGCGTTACACTTTTAGATTAAAGCATTCTAATACCTAGTAAGAGAATCCTTAGTTGTCCTAAGAAGGTTCTAAATACTCCTTTTAGCTCTAAAACCCCTATCGCAGGACCTTTTAGGAATATAGCTACTAATACCCTAACCTTTATTTATGCTATCTTTAGAACACCTAAGCATAATGCAATAGTTATTAGCAACAACTTTAGCAGCAACTCATTAGATAAGGTAATATACTATATATTAAGCAGATAATAAGAAAAGCAAATAGCAAAAGATAAGAGCACTCCTAAAAAGATTAAGCTATAGCACTATGCTAATAATATTATACTTGAAAAGTTTCTTAATAATATAAAGGCTTAGAACTTTAGCACTTAAGAATATATCACCTTATTAGAAATATTAGCAACTAAAGTAGTCCTAATGATTTATAATGCTAATATATATATACTATTGCTAGCATATAACCTATTCTACTACGCTAAGAACCTTATGGATATAGTTATAGAGCATTACAACTAAGCCTTTGTGAAAGTAGTAGTATGCTTTAGAGGTATAAATAGATACCAACAAATAGAGGAGCTCTTAGATGCATTTATAGGCTATATAAATATTATACTGCTTCTTCTACTTATATCTATAGACTATAATACTATAAAGCAAATAAGAAAATAGGCTAGACTAATCCTTAGCATTAAGATCATAAGAGACACTAAGGTTATAGCAAAGACCTCTTCCCCTATTTATAGTATTACGCCTAAGAAGCCTAATAGCCCTCTCTTAGACTTATTCATATTACCTTCTTACAACATATTAGCACATAAGCCTTAGAGCCTACTTCAACTAGACAAAACATTAGTAGTAGAGTCTTTAGGACAAAAGAAGAAGATACTATATTAGGCTCTAATAGGGTTTATACCTATTAAAGGCGGACTATTAGAAGAAAGCACTAGTAAGGTTTAGATAATATGCCTATTAGGATAGATTATAACTAGCAAAAGGGAATACTTCTTAGATTAATCAAAAGGGGTTAAAGCTATAGCATAGCAATTAGGGCATATCTAACAAATGTATTCTTATGTTGTATAATAGGTCTTATAAAGGCATAGGATATTCTTACATCTTAGCATTATTATATATACTATTTAATAGGTATATTACATAATAGTAAGCACCTTCTGCAGGCACTATTAGAGCATTATTAGAAGAAGTCAACCACCTTCTAATGATGCTACTTAGTAGCTAGTATAACTATTATATAGAATACATCTTTCTTCACTCTACCAATCACTAGAATAATGCTCCCTATGATACTCTTACAACTTTCACCCCTAAGAACTATTTGACGTCTCTTATAGTAGTTAGCTTATAAGCCTTATTTAAGCCATTTATAATTTGCTAAGCTTCTATAGAGTTTAAGATATAATAGATTATCTATATATTATTAATATAAAAGGTGAGAAACACTAATTTTGACCTATTAGTATATATATAAGACTCTTCTCCTATTGGCTTTAGCTTTAGAACATATAAAGTATTAGTAAAATCTCTATACTATAAAGTAGGTAAATCACAAAGGCTATATAAAGCATATTAAAGCTTTATAAACTTATTCTTTTGCTTCCAACTATTTAATAGATAGTAGGTAATTAGAGTGCTTTATAAGTCTCTCTTTGCATTAATAAATATATTTATAATATTATATTATTTAAGCTTTATATTAAATTTAGCTATAATTGCTATAAGAATTTGAAAAGAATATAAAGCAAAAGTAGCTATATAAGTGGAAAATATTAACACTTTATCTTATAGGTCTCTTTATATAATTATTCTTAATTTGAATTATATTATTTCTCTTAATAAGTTCAGCTTATAGGTAAAGACTTATTTCAAAGGTATAAGAGATAAGATTGCCTTTAATATATTAATTACTTTCTAATAGTCTTTTGCTTTTAGGTTCCTAATCTCTTAATATGCTTTTTTCTTAAATTGCTCTTTATAAGGATAATTTTAGAGTTCCTTTTAACTTATAGGAGCTTTTAGAAGCTTATCTTAAACTAAAGTGAAAAGGTTAGAGTTTCCTCTCTTTGCTCTTATTTAAGTAATAATAGCAATAATACTATAGACTACTTTAAACTTATTGCTATTAGTAGCTATAGGTTTTTAACTTATCTAAAATATTATAATAAAGTTATTTACCTTTTGCCTTTAGCTTATTATAGGTTCTTTAAGTACTAATAGGACTTAGAGGTCCTTAGCTATTAAGGTATAAACTATATCTCTACTCTCTTTTCTCCTCTTTTGCCTTTTAGAAGTTTGCTTTTTTCAAAGAGCTGCTTCTTATGCTTTAAAGGTCAACTTTCTCTTTCTAATAGGTTGATTCTATATAAGGCTAGTTAGTAGAGTTAAAACAAAAGCTTTAGACTTATTATATTCTACTTTATTTATTATTAGAAAGAGTTCTCTTTCTTATATTTCTATAGCTTATAGTATAAAGTTAATATATATTAGATTCTCTTAAGGTTCTCTCTTACATTTAAGTATCTCTTAGAGCAACTTATTATCCTTATTAACCTCTTTCTTTAGAGTTGATTTGGTTTTAATAAGAGTTTATACTCCTTTATTTCCTATTGCTTAGGGTAAAGTTTCTAGTTTAAGACCCTTTTGCTATACTTAGTCTACTAGCTGCTTAATTCATATAATAAAAGAAAGTATATTATTATATGCTTCTTTGATAGAATAAGCTTTTAAGCCATAAGAGAGGTTGCTCCTAAGTAGATATGCTTATTTTATAATCTTAAGGTCTTTTTCTCAACTTTCTTCTTAAAAGACTAAAATTATACTTTATCTATTAGTAGCATTTACCCCTAAGGTCTAAACTAAAAGCATAAACTCCTTATCTTTATCTAAAACTATTAGTTTACCTCTAATAGTAGTATTAGTATTTAGCTTATTTAAGCTTTCTTCTTTATTAATATTCTTAATATCTAGCTTAGCATCCTAAGTCTTAATATTTAATAAATCTTCCTTCTTAATATAATAGATAATCTCTTTTAGCTTTAGAAGCAAATGGCTAGCTTATTTCTTAGCTTTAAGAGTAAAGAATTAAGATTCATTAAAGTTAATATTTCTAAAGATTATAACTCTTTAAAGTTAAAGCACCCAAATCCTATATATATTAATAGCATAATAACCAACTAAGTATCTAATATACCTCTTTAGTTTAGTAGTCTTAAAAGCTCTCTTATCACAAAGAGCCTTTCTATCTTTAACTAATAGATATATATAAGAACTATATGCTTTTATACCTCTTTATTCTAATCTTAGGTTAATAGTTAACTTTATAATAATCTTAGGATTATACTACTAGAAGTATTATCTAAACTAGCTATAGAGTATTTTATTTAAGCTCTTCCACCCTCTCCTTTGTAAAGGCGATATATTATATAAGTATACTATAGCTAATACTACCTTTAGCTAAAGATAGCTTAATAGATTCACAGATAAGAGTATTATAAGTGCCTTTTTGATAATCTCTACTTTAGCTCTTTCTACTCCTCCATTTAGCTTATATATATATATAAATATTATCTCTACCTTTATTCCTTTTTCCTTATATTATTTTCTATATTTGGAAACTCCCTAAGGTAGGAAAATAAAAGTATTATTATTGCTTCAAAGTATATAAATAGAAAGGCTATATTAGCATTTAACTTATGCTTTAAATTTCTATATAATACTAAGTACTAAGGTTAAAGTCTTTTGGATAAGAGTATACCTAAAGATTTTCCTATTATATTTATCTTTTATTAAGAAGAGCTAATTGTCAAATGTAAGCTTTAAGGTCTTATAGTTAAATAAATCCTAAGAGCATTTATAAAAGGGTCTAAGAGATTTGTTGTCTAATTCTCTTATTAATATAACCTATTTAGCTTTGGATTAAGCATAAGCTTTATAACTAATTTAAAATACTCCTTTGATCTTCACCCCTTTTGTGCTAAAGATAAGCTTCTTTAGAGCTTTAGCTCTTAAATAGCCTAAATAAAGGTGCTATATATATACTTTATCTTCTCTTAGATATAGATAAGCGCTGCTCTAAAAACTATAATTAGCTTAATATTATATTATTAGGAAGAGTAAAGCTATAGGTTATATATAATTAGAATAAATAAAATATTTGTAAAAGTCAAATGGCTTATATTCAAAGACTATAATATTAGATCTATACTTTAGCTTCTTTAAAACTATATTATTATCTACTATCCTCTTCTATAAAGTTGTATCTAATCCTATATACTAAACATTAGCTCTTTTTAATAAAAGCTTAAAGACTATATTAATATTAAATCCATCTATAAGGGCTATATTCTAAAGCTTTAGATTAGAATTATCTGCAAAGACCCTTTTAAAGAGATAAGTACCTTATCCTCTTATTAGTAGACTAAAGCTCTTAGCTTCTATGCAATTAGTTAGATGCAATTTAACTAAAGAATTAAGAACTAAAAGCTCCTTTTAGTTAACTAGATAAGTAGTAGCATAATTGTCAAAAAGAGTTATATTTAAGAGTAGATAGGAATATCATATGCACTATTTAATAGGTATACTATATGATGATAGGCACCTTCCGCAGGCACTATTAGAGCATCATTAGAAGGAGTCAACCACCTTCTAATAATGCTACTTAGTAGCTAGCATAACTATCATATAGAATATCATCTTTCTTTACTCTACTAATCATTAGACTAATGCTCCTTATAATAATAGTAGCAATTACAAGAGTCTAGTCTATACTATTAGACCTCTTAGACCCAAATATTAAGCCCCACCTCTTATTCACCTTCCTTAAAGCGTTAGAGAATAGTATATAAGGCTGCAAAGCCTTAGTGCATAAGATCCTTATATAGACTTTAGCGCTAATCTATAATAAACTAGCTTTATCTGCCTTGCTTATTAGCTTTATTAATTTAAAGATATAAGCTATAGGTGGTCTTCTAAGATTAAGTTATTTCTTTAGATTTGCGACAAAGTTATCATAGACTATTTCCTCTTAACTCTAACCTTCTCCTTAACAATATAAGGATGCTTTTATTCATCCTAAGTAACCTTAGCCTTATCAGATATTAATAAGGGACTTATAATAGTTAAGAACTTTCCTTTTAACTAAGTTATTAATAAATCAGCCTTATGCTAAGGCAGTCTTAAGTTCACTTGACTTATGGATATATATATGCTAAAACCTTTTATATGATTATATTAACGCAAGAGGGCAAATCACTAGAGAGAATATTTAGTCAGCAACTAAGTAACATTAGACTTAAGCTCATCAAATGACCTCCCTAAAGCTGCAATAGTTCAATAAGCCTTATAATTGAGTTTAGACTCTCTTTAGACTTTAGAAACTAAGGAGATACTAAGGATAAATATATCTAAAAGTAGAGAGTTATCTTATATACTATAGTAGGACAACTAAACACTCTAATTCACCCCCTAATAGCTATAAGAGCTAATAGCTCTTATAGCAAGCCAGATTAAGGCAGCCTTCTAAGAGTGCAACTAATGCAATACTAGGTCTAATTCCATAAGAATAAGGCCAACTGCAAGCAGAAATAAACTATTGCAAACCCTAAGAGGAGTATATACTTTTATATTAGATATTCGCAATTAGGATGCCTCTTCTACATAAATAGTAGTATTACTCAAATGGCACCTAAAAGATATTAGCTATTTTGAGCCCAACTCTATAGAAATAAGTGATTATATATATATTAGGAAGGCTATAGTATAGAAAAATGTCTACCTCTTTATAGATTCTATAAAATATAACTCCTTAGAAGGTCGCAAAGTAGTGGTTAGAGCAAATCTCTAAATATGCTTTTATAGATTAGCCTAGCAATAGTATGCCAAAGAGCTAAGCAAGACTACTTAGCTAGCCTTCTATTATACTCTAAATAGGGTTGAACTATAGTCCTAATACTTAATTAGTTGGTTTAAAGACTTAACCTTAATAGCATTATAGAAGCTTACTAAAGAGAAGTATCTCAAATAAGACGCATAGGATAGGAGAGATATTTAGAGCTATATAGCAATAGTTATTAGATATGCAAAAGCTATAAATCTTAATAAAACCTATTAATAGCTATTATATATCTACAACAACCTTAACTTAGTATTTAAAATAATAGTAAATAAACCAACTCCTAAGATAAGCATAAAGGCATTCTTATTATATCTTTTAGAGAAGTAAGAAGTCTAGATAAAGAAACTGCAAAATAATTAAAGACATATAAGGAATATATATAGTAATTTCCAAAATAAGTATAGCAATACTTAAGCTATATTATAGCTATTTAATCTTAGCATTTATAGATCTAAAGCTAATTTAGGCTAGGCAGGAGCTGCAACAACCTAATCTAATCCATTGAAATAGACCCTCCTCTTATTAGCCCTACTAGCTAAGAAGCTATTTAGGAATAGCTTCCAAAATAGTAGAGGATTAGGCCCTACCTCTTTAAGTAAACCTTAAATAGGCAAAACCTAAAGTTTTAGATACTAACGCAAGAAGGACTCTATATTATAGGCCTTTGATTATATAGATGTATTAATGGATTATAGCAATAAATTCTATAATAGCCTTATTTAAGTTGGGTATATCATAGTAGAATCCTTTATAATTAGTGACTACCCTTTAGAAGATGAAGATATATTATATAACTAAAAACCAAATGTTGCATATATAGTAGTATAAGCCTTTAAGGATAGGACTATCTGCAAAAACTATTATTAGTTATTTCCTTCTTACTCTTAGATGTTTAAGCATATATTCTCTAAAAGCTATATTTAGCAGATTGCTGCCTCTAAATAATATAATATGAAAGAAATAGCATTAGAAAGCATAAGGAATATAGACTAATAGCTGCTTCTAATATATCCTAAGATTATTTTAGAATAGCCTTAAAAGGATATAGCAAACAAATTAGTTGGATTTATATATATAAAGCTAAATGTAAAGATATTAATTGAAGGCTAAGTGTAGCTAGTTTGCATAGATATTAGCTATATTAGGCTAATAGTTAGCGTAGATTAGCTCTCAAATGTTGTAGAAGTTATATATGATAAGTCTAAAACTATAACATTTGAAGGCATTTCCAAACTAATTATACTCACCTTTTGCGCAACTTTTGCGCTTTATATATTAGGAGATACACTAGATGGCCTAACACTTAGGAAGGTTATAATTACTATATGGGTATCCCTAATGCTTAAGCTAGGACTGCTTTTAGGAGTTGAGTTCTTATAGTGATTAGAAGCTATTATTGACTTAAATAATACCATAATTACTCTTAGCAGCTGCTATAACTTATTATGCCTAATAATAGTCCAACCATATAGGCCTCTGATAATAAAGAAGGTTTGCTCTACTAGATAGATATATATAGAGTTAAGTGTATTAGCAATAATTATAGTAACTTATGATAATATCCTAGAAGATAAGATCTACTTCTTTAATGCAGTATACCTTAGGGTGTAAGATGTAGTTATAAATATAGCATACTTTGTTATAATATAAAACTACTTTGCAATAACATAGATTATACCAAAATGAGTGTTTTTAGGAATATTATTAGACTAGGTCAACTATAGCTTCTTAGCGACTAATACCCTCTCTAAGCCTAATGACTAATATATAGCTAATAACCCTAATTAAGCATTTGACGCATTCGACAAATCTCCTTATAGTATTAGCTACTTAGAGTCGACTAAAGAGGTATAAATAGAAAATAGAATCCATATTTGGAATAAAGATAAAGCAGTTGGGCAATAGCTCTAAGAGGTGATAAAGGAGTTTATAGACTGCTAAGTAGACAAAGGAACACTTAATATTGCTAAAGAAGACTAGATGCAAATTCAGCTAGTAGAAGGCTAGCAAAATATATGATTATTAGCAAAAGTATATCTACTAAGCATAAAATAGTAAATAAAAGTAGACTTTATCTTCAACAACTTATATAGCAAAGGCCTAATAGAATAGTCTACTAAACTAATACCTTTTGGGAATATAATGTTTATAATCAATCGCCTAAGCAAGCTAAGATATCCTATAGTTGACCTCTGCTTATTGAATAAAGCCTATATTAAGGATATATACCTTATGCCTTTGCAATCAGATATAATTAAGGTAGTTTAAGGGAAATAATAAATTATAGTTGTTGATGGATTAGTATTCTTCTACTAATTTCTTATATATCCTAATGATAGAGATAAGCTTATAGTAGTCAGCTACTATAGCTAAAAGGTTTCAAATATGCTTCTAATAGGGTTTTATAACTTAGTATAATATATCTAAAGATATATAGATAAGCATCTAAGGCCTTTCTAATACTTCTATAGGTGCTTTGTTGATAATATTATCATATTCTTAGATATATTAGAAGAATACTTTAAATACCTTTATATTATATTCCAACTCTTTTGCAACCTAAAGCTTTCTCTATCGCTTAAGAAGTTGTTTATTAGATATAAATCTATTAAGCTCTTAGGCTATTGCATTAACGCTTTTGGTATAGCAACTACTAAGGAATAGATTGCAGCTATATAGAGAATCAAATTCCTATCAACATTAAAAGGACTAGAATAATATATTAGCATAATAGGTTAGCTTTAGGCATTCCTACTGTATTATGCTTAAACTATTAAACTACTGCAATAGCATAAGAATATATTGCTAGAATAAGGATAAGAGTAAGGCGCTATAGCATCTAAATTAAAGCGCAAAGGATTTATAGTATAAATGAAGTAGGTTCTAATAGAGAACAAATAAAGAGCATTCTAAACCCTTTAAAACTAATTATCCTAAAGCAACTTTCTTATTTATTTTTTCCTAAAATAAGTCTTATTCCTTAACCTTAATGCATTAGCATAAAGAGGTTTCTTAGTAATAGTCTTCTACCCCTAAATAGATATAGCTTTGCCTGTTAGCTTAGCTAACTTATCCTCTGCTATAATCGAACTGATTCTATTTATAAGTAAGCTCCTAAGCCCTTCTAAAATAGCCTATGGCTTAATAGAGTTAAAGGTAGTATGCTTAGTATAGGTCTACCGCAAATTGCGACTAATGATCTAATTCAGCTGCTAAAAGGTTATTATCCTTACTAATTATACTATAATAAGAGGTATATATAATTATATATCTCTTATAACATTAGACTTAATAAAGGCAAATCTCTGATTAGTATATGCTTTGTAATACTTATTATAATTTGACTTAGATATCTGATACTACCTAAAGTAGCTTAATATTATTCTAAATATGCTATTAAGACTAGATGCAAAGGAGACAAAAGATACCTTAAATGATAATAAGTTAGATAATATCTACTTTGGCATAAAGGTAGTAATATCACTTATCTTTAAGGCTAAATTGCAAAAGGGCCTCTATAGCAACTCTAAGTTTAAGTAATGCCTTTTGCTCTTAGGTGTAGATGAAATGAAGAAATTCCCAAATTAGCTCAAAAAGGACAAATACTTATTCCAGATTAAGAATAGCCTCTTATAGCATATTAATGAAGCTTAAAAGCTATATATACCTAAGGTAGAGACAAAGACTATCCTAAAGCATATATATAATAATAAGCACTACTTTAGTATAGGCTATATAATATATAAGTTAAAAGACTTCTATATACCTTAGCTTAGGAAGCATTTTAAGGACTATATTAGGCATTACCTAATATGCTTTCTAAATATTATACTAAGATCTAAACCTAATAGTAGTCTCTAACTAATTCAAATACTGCAAATTCCCTTCTATATGATTGCAATAGACTTTGTGCTTAGACTTCCTAATGTCTAAGTAGTATTACTATAAGCAATAGAAGGAAAAGTATCATTTGATATACTCTTAATATAAGTCTATAAGATGATAGGCAAAATCTTGCTTTTGCTTAGATATAGCTTATATAGAGTAGTAGAATAAGCATAACTTTATCTCTACTTTTAGCTGCTATTTAATTAGAGTATACCTAAAGCTATAATTTCAAATAAAGACTTAAAGTTTATATTAAGCTTCTAGAAGATAGTCTTTATAAGCCTAAGTACTATAATACTAGCTATTATAGTATAGCATTAGTAGGCAAATAGAATAGTTGAAAGATATAACTAAAAGGTCAATATAGGAATTAAATTCTTTGCGTCTATATACCTAAAACAACTATAAATTAATATTATCATTGCCTTTTAAGTAGCTATAAACAATATCTACTTAGCGCTAATTAAATGCGCTCCTAATGAGCTGCTATATGGCTTTAAACCTACTATAGACATCTTACTGCTGCTAGGGAGTATAGAATCTAGTGAGATGCATAAAGTAATTAGAGAAATTTAGTAGAAAGATATAAGCATTACTAAAGAATTTGCAAATAATATATATAAGTTATAATATAACTTAAAACATATGCTAATTACTATAGATATAAGAGACTAAGCTTATCTGCAACTATATATAGGCTATAAACTCCTAGGCGTAATGCACCTAAAGCTATCTAAGTAGCGCATTAGCTTATTTAGGATTATAAAGCGCTATAGTAACCTAGTATATGAGCTAGAATTGCTGCTAAGCTGGAAGATCTATAATGTTATATTAGTAGCCCATTTGGTATTAGCGCCTAAGGGATTAGACTTATATAATAGGTAGCCTTATAAAGGAAAGGAATTAGTCTAAGCTGTTTCTAGCGACTCAGCAGAATAGATAAGCTAGGAACTAAAGAGGATAGTCGACAAATAGTATACAAAATATAGCAAGAAGAATAACCTTAAATACCTTATTAAGTATTTGGGTTAAGGCAATAAATATAATAAATAGCACTTAGTAGAACTGCTTAACAATGCGACTAAGCTAGTATAAGAATATGAATATAGATGCGCTAGACTCTTATAGTAGTAGAAGTATATAATGCATCTAGGGAACAAAGAGGCTAAGACAACTAAGGCACTTGATATAAGTATAGTAATACTATTACAATATAGTACATAGATTACCCCCTTATAGCAACCAAATGGCTATTATCCTTATCTTAGCTTAGCTTATTGCACTTTACGCCTAATAGAGTTTATTTATATATTAATAAATCGCTTATAGAACTTAACTTACATATCTCTTGCACTAATATATTACTTATTATATTCCTTAATGTAATACTTTATATATATTATATATATGCTAGTTACTACCTAAGCTGAAACTATAGCTAAAACTAACAAAGAGCATAAGAAGTCGGCTTAGCTAGTCTATAGATATATTACTAAGAAGATATAAGAAAGCAAAGTGGTCCTATATATAAAACTGGCATAGCTAGTCTTAGAGCTTAGGTATAATATGATTAAGTATAGTATAATCTATAAGGCTATATAGAACTTAAGTAAGGAATAATAAGTATACTTTAAGGACTTCTGCAATAGATATCTAGCATAAGCCCTTCTAGATAGGAGCATTCTAATGCTTAGCAAAAGAACCTTAGGATAGCCTAAGAAGATTTAGGATACTCCTTTTAGCTCTAAAACCACTATTATAGGACCTTCTAAGAGTATAGCCACTAATACCCTAACCTCTATTTATACTATCTTTAGAATGCTTAAGCGCAATATGATAATGATTAGTGATGATATAAGTAGTAATAAATCAGATAAGGTGATATATTGCATATTAAGCAGGCAATAAGAAAAGCAAGTAGCATATAATGATATTACCCCTAAGAAAGCTAAGTTATAGCACCTAAATGATAATAATATGCCTAAAATGCTTCTTAATGATATAAAGGCTTAAAACTTTAGCACCTAAGATTATATCACCTTAATAGAGATATCTGCAACTAGAGTAGTCTTAATGGTATATAACGCTAGTATATATATACTATTGCTTATATACAACCTGCTTTATTATGCTAAAAGCCTAGCGGATATAGCCTTATAGCATTATAATTAGGCTGCTGCTAAAGCTATAGTATGCTTTAAAGGCATAGATAGGTATTAGCATATAGAGGAGCTCTTAGAAGCATTCTTAGGCTATATAAATGTTATGCTACTTCTCTTATTCATATCTATAGACTATAATGCTATAAAGCAAGTAAGAGAGTAGGCTGGACTAATCCTTAGTATTAATGTCGCAGGAGACCCTATAGTCACTATGAATACCTCTTCCTTAAGTTGCAATGTCATACTAAAAAAGCCTGACAGCTCTCTCTTGGACCTATTTGTATTACCTCCTTATAATATACTAGCGCATAAGCCTTAGAGCCCACCTCAACCAGACTAAATAGTAGCTATAGAGGCATTAGGAAGAAAAAAGAAAATACTATATTAGGCTCTAATAGAGTTTATAACAATCAAAGGTAGGCTTCTAGAAGAGAGCACTAGTAAGATTTAGACTATATGCCCATTAGGATGGATTATTATAAGCAAGGGGGAGTACTTCTCCGACTAAGGAGAAAGGGTTATAGAGGTGTTAGGCTATTAGAGCATATTTGCTATGATGTGTTTATATAATATATAATAGGTCTTATAAGGGCATAGGATATTCTTACGCCTTAGCATTATCATATGCATTATTCAACAAGTACACTATATAATGATAGGCACCTTTTGTAGGCACTACTAAAGCATCATTAGAAGGAGTCAACCACCTTCTAATGATGCTACTTAGTAGCTAGCACAACTATTATATAGAATATCATCTTTCTTCACTCTACCAATCACTGGACTAATGCTCCCTATGACAAGGAAGCTCTATCTAATATAGAATATATATTAGGTGAGAAGTTGTTAAATACCTTTAGATCTAAGAAAGTAGCAACTATCTTACTAAGAGAAGAAGATATATATAAAGCTTTCTTATCTTTAGCTTTACCTTTAATAATCTAATCAATAGGTAGAGTCTTAACCTTACTTAGCTTATAGTAGAGGTCTTTATACTCCTTTCTAGCATAATACTTCTTAATTTGTTTAATCTTATTAAAGGTAGGAAAGTGTTTAATACTATCTCTTATTCTATTAAGGGCAAACCTAAGCTTCTTATAGTCTTCTAGGTTCTAATAATGCTTACTGCTTATTATAGCATTACAAAGGCACTTAGTATACTTTGCAGATCCTTTATATCTACTCCTATTATTAATTAACTTAAAGCTTAAGCTTAAAGCACTTCCTATTAAAGCATATACCCTTATAGATTGCTTTACTAAGAGGTTAGCTAAGAAGCATTCTATAAGGCTCCTAAACTAGTTGATATAATAGATTATATTATAAGAGTAAAGTATACTTATCTTATTATCTTAGAGAATCTCTGCTTAGTATTATTGCAATTAGTTTAAAGCTTAGCATTATATTACTATAAGGAACTTAGTTATAGCTAAAGTCCTTTTTATCTTAGGAATCTAATAGGTTCTTATATCTTAATATATCTCTTAGAAACTATTAAGCTATGCTTTTAGATTAGTCTTACTATAGGAAGTCTTAGTAAGCTTATTAATATAATTATCCCTTAGAGTTTCTTTTATACTTGCATCTAAGGGAGTAAGCTCCTTATATAAGTACTTAATAATCTATTGGATAATATCTTTATCTCTATCTTAATAGTCTTACTAAGCAAAGAGTAGAAGAGGAAGAGCAATTATATTAATAATCCACTTATAAAGTTGACTATAGTAGTGCTTTATAGTCTTCTAATTATTAAGCTTCTATTAGTATAGCTTCTAGCTAATACTCTAGTTTATATATATATCCTTTAATTTAGATAGCTTTAGCTTCTTAGGTTTATCTTAAGTAGATAGTTGAAAGGTATTTAAGTCTCTTTGCATTAAGCTATATTCCTAATTAAAGAGCTTCTCTTAGTATTTCTTTTCTATTTGTTTATCTTATTCCTTTAAAAACTTATTTACTCCAAATGCTATAAGCTTATATATAAGAACATTTAGAGCTTTATTTATATATATTAGCATATTAGGATTATTTAGAGTATTATTTGTAAATCAAATATCTATTATAGGATATTTAAGGTATGCTAAAAGGCTAATAACTTTAGCTTAGAATTAGAGTTTAGAATACTATTACTACTATAATCTATAGTTGGTAAGCATAGCTCTAAAGCTAAAGAAAGACTAAGTATAATTAATCTTAGCAGAAGAAGACATCTTATAAATAATTCAAAAAGCACTAATTATATTATATATAAAGAAGAGATATAAGTAAAAGATAAATATAGCTATAGGTAAAGAGTAATAGCTTCTTATAGGGTTTCTAGATATTCTATAAGTTGATTAATTAATTAAATTAGCTTATAAGAAGCTAATAGTGCTAATAACTATAGTATAAAAAGATCTTAGGTTCCCTTATATAGTGAAAGAAGCATATTTTATTCTAAAGGAGCTCCTAAGGAGCCTCTATATATCGCTCTCCTAGTATGGTTTTTAAAGTTTAATTATATGCATAACGTCAGGTGAGGGGAATATGACCTGACCCAACCATATTCCGTACAACATATATATATAAATATTTATAGGTCTATGTATACATCTGAACCATAGGACCCGAGACTTGGGCGAAGCCAGACATAACCTTGGGTCTCAGTAAGATCACATGACTACTACACATCCCTCCATCACGGGAACTCTGCCTGCCCGCGATTAACCGATCGCCTTCCCACCCCCACCCACCTCCACCTCCATCTCCGCAGAACTCCCCCCCTCCCAAAAAACCCCCAGTCCTACGTGAAACCAAATACAGAATCCTCCGCGTGTCAAGTCAAGCTTTGCCCCTCGGCCCCTGGGTTTCACGCTGGCTTGGCCAGAGGCTTAATAGTATCTTGAGGTGCTTGAGGTGCTTGATGTGCCGGGACCGCAACATGATATTCGAATTCGGGTGAGTGCATAGAGATCTCTCTCTCTCTTCGTTTTTGATTCGGAAAAAGGAACGAGCGTGACTGCAGCTTGTCCCTCTGACTGTCGCTGTATAGCTTCTTGTCATACCTACTGGTATAATTCTTTGGCTGCTTAGATCGTCGCTCTGGTAGGTAGTTGTAGAGCGTGAAACGAGTGTTGACCTTGGTAGACTCCCAGTATCTCGTGCCTGCAGTCCGACCATCCCCCATTTTCCCATCCCTCATCCCTCGAAAGCACCCCGGAGCCCACGCCAAGGATGGAGATGATGACTTGGGAGCAATAAGCACTGATCGCTTCCGGATAGGTCTTGTCATCCACCTACTTGTAAGCACCTCGAACCCCACCGTCCGGCGTCTCGGCGCCAGGGTGCGAGGTCTCGAATCCGGCCTCGACGGCGTGCAGGAAGCCGTGGTAGTCGCCGGCCCCGCGCGGGGGAGTTGGGAGTTGGGAGTTGGAGCGGAGGGAGTCCTGAGTTTGGGCGAGATTGGGAAGGGAGGGGTGGAGGGGAGGAAGGGAGTGAAATATCTGGGGGTGGATCAATATACTACTCCCTTGCATTTCATATCACGAGACAACACAGAGTCGTAGAGGAGGCGAGGGGGAAGCGTGAGGAGGAGTACTTGCTTCCTCGCCGCAGTCGAGTCGCCTTCCACGATCCCCTGATCCTACCTATCGATCCAGTGTCAAGAGGCCTTGGACTTGATCCCGGATTTGGCGTCATGCTTCCAGACATCCAGGGCTTGCTCGATGATCACAAATGTGCTTCCTCGGTCTTCTCTAGTGTATCGAGATCCTGTAACGTCCCTCTCGCTCTCTGTCACGGAGGGCATGCCAAGCGAGACCTCGGAGCATCAACAAATAAATAGTCCACGGCAGTCCTGTCGGTCCGTAGACCTCGTCCAAGCTGGAGCGGGGGTTTCCGATTGCAGAGCGAGGTTTTTCCAGCTGCCGCCTGGCATAACAGTTAACGTGGATGCAGCAGAGGAACAGCTTCGTCGTGGAGGGCTCATTGTGAGCAGTGCAATTACTGTCAAAAAGGTCAACAACGTCACATGATCAATCTCGTGTGGACTTTCTCCTCCGTATCCTTTCTCCCTGCATATTTAGACTTCGGCCCATCACTGATGCCAAGGTGGAGGGAGTGAGATGGTGTCTCGCTTGATGACTAGCGGTCGACTATCAACGGCCCGGTCCAGCTGTGTGTACTGTGTGTACCGTGTAATACGAGATATACGTGCTGACCTATAGATACCTCGATATAGGTGTATCTGTATCGTGGGTACGTGTGTCTCGGTCTACGCGTAGATGATACTGTGGATGGTTTGTTGTTGTTTTTTCATGGGGGCAAGCCCCCAAAACCCCCTTGGCTCGCTGCGCTCGGTGCAGTCAGGGTAGGTATCTTGGAGAAAGCTTATTCCTGTGTTTTCGGCACGTCGGCCAAGATCACGAGCGGTGGGAATATTGTCCGTGGTGCCCGCACGGAGCAGGTATATACGAAGTATCCAGTACCCATACCGTCAGTACATACAGTACGGTAGTTCGGTAAAGTAAGGACGAAATGAGGCCGGAGGAACGGGGCTTCTGTTTTTCCGCCCTCCTCCTAGGAAAATCTACCAGTATTCTCGTGGCCAGGCCTCGCAACCCCATTTAGAGTTTCTTGTTATTTGAATCCTGATGACTTGACGGAATTGCGCAGCAACTGCGCAGCAACGCGCCGTGTGCTCGCGGGATGTGGTGATGTTATGTATGATGGGAACAAGCCCGCTGCGTCGGGCAGTGATCCATCACCCAACACCTTGATGCTGCAAGGAGGGAGTGGTGGAGGGACTGGTAAGGACGAGCGTGAAGCACCAACACGGCAACGACTGACATTTCGGTCCAGATGAACTCTTCGTCCGCTATGTTACAAGGAGCAATTATCTTGCTACAAGATCGCATTATGTCTGTGTGGTCGTGGTGCCAGAGACATGCGATGATCCGGGTTTGAGTGTTCGGCCTTGCGCCAGATCGCGAGAGGGCCCACCTGCGTCGTCGCAAGAGAGAAGGTGTCCAGCCGCTCGACGTGGAAAAAGTAGGCTGATGTGCGAACTCTATCGCTTTACGTGTGGTCTTTTTATATGTGTTTGTATATATACGTATATATTAACATATATATATATATATATATATTATATTTTAATTTGTGCACAAATACTTACTTTTCCTTTGATTAGTCTTGTCTGGTGTGAATCCCAGCTGCCACGCCGCGATGAGGTGATGCGATCGCGGTGGATTATGCGTCCCAGCCCCATTCCAACAACTTCGGCGATACGAAAATAGGAGAAGGCATCAAAGAAAAAAAAGGAAAAAAAAAGAAAGAAAAATGAAGAATGAAGGTTGTGCACTGCCATCTCCAGGCCAAAGCCAAATTCAAAACTCGGGTCACTTTCGGAAATCTCGCATTTCCTCGCATTTCCTCTGGACGGGGATGGCTTAGTTCACCTCTCAAGTGCGCTTGGCAGCCCACACTTCAAACCTTGAGCCAGGTCTATTCAGAAACATCAGCCTCTACACAATACCCTCCCCCCCCCCACTCGTACCAGCACAATGCCGTTCGCTGCTGGCGGCATCTGCCGCAGATACAGTATGCTGCAGTACCTCTCCGACAGTACTCTAGACAATAAGAAGCCAAGGTCGAGGCTGGTGCTTCCGCGAGCACGATCGACGTGGCGCGGAACCTTCGTCGATTAATACTCGCGAACCTTTATATATCCTTTCCACCTCCCTCCGCCCTCTCTCTTGCTTGGCCGGATCGTTGAATTTCCACCCCTCTTGTCAGCGACACACTCACTCAACCCCCTTTCCTGGGTTAGCAGGATCGGTCAAGATGTTCACCTTCAAATTCCACCTCTCACACCCGTCCGACCACGAGCATCATGACGGAGATGGAGAAGGAGATGTGTATAGCACTGGCATGATGTAAGTCACACATATCTTTCTTTTCTACCATCCCCCCTCCCCAGAAATCTTGTCTCCTAACCTCAAAGATCAGGTCAGCGGAGCAGCTGGCGGAGCACAAGATTGCTCTTCTGCCGTGGATCGTGTCGCCCTTCAAAGACAAGCCCGACGATGACATGACGCTCGAGCTGCGGCACGAATCCGATCCGCTCGAGCTGTTCTTCGATCTCTTCTTCATTGCGAATCTGGCCACCTTCACCAGCGAGCACTCCATCGTCGACACCTCGACGCTCGTGGCATACATTGGACTCTTTGCTATCCTGTGGTTCACCTGGTTCCAGATTACGCTGCACGATGTGCGCTTTGGTATCGATTCGGTGTACGAGCGCTGCTGCAAGGTGATACAGTTCGTGATCTTCGTTGGCTTCGCTTTTGTCGGGGACGAGTTCAATCCTGGGAGCAAGGAACACAACAATACGGTAGGAGATGTTCTCTCGTGTGCTAAGATCGGGTCTGGGTGCCATGGGCTAAATATGCGCGTCCCTCCAGAATTTCCGCGTGCTCTGCATCCTCCTCTTTGCCAGTCGGCTTCTGTTCGCGGTCCAGTACGGCGTCGCCCTCTCCTTCATCAAGTCGAAGACGAAATCGCTCACCTTGCCCATCTCGATGATGATCACCGCGCTCGTCCTGATCGCCGGCTCGTTCTACTCCATGACTCCGGCCTTCTCTCCAGAATCGGGGAATGGGCTGCAGATCTACTATGTCTGGTACATTATCCTCGCCATCGAATTCGTGCTCATGATAGGCTTGTCGTCAATCTGGCGACAGCTGAGCTTCAAGAAGACGCATCTGATGGAACGGATGGGTCTGCTCACGCTCATGGTGATCGGAGAGGGCGCCATCGGTGTCACCAAGACCATCTCCAAACTGATGGGGGACACGGATGGGATGAGTTTTGAAGGATATGCCCTGGTGGTCTGCATCGTACTGATCCTCGTAAGCCACCCTTGTCCACTGGGATGCAGCCATGGAACCTGACGCGCGCCTGTAGGTCTTTCTCTGGATGCTGTACTTTGACAACAAGCCAGCCCACCACTACGGCACGATCCGTCAGCAAGTATGGTCCGGGCTTCACTTCCCTCTGCACCTCGGGATCGTCGGCGTCGTAGAAGGCTCACAGCAGATCGCCCTCTCTCGCCAGATCTTCAAGAGGTTTGGGATTGTCGAGGCCGCAGTCTACAAAGCCTGCGTAGAGCAGCATCTCGACGGCACCGCTCTGACCGACGCCATCGTCGCGGTCGTCACCAAACTGAAGCTCACGGACAAGCTGGAGAGTCAAGAGCAGACCACGATCGTTCTGCAGGAGATCCAAGCCCTCGCCAACACGACCGGGATCTGCTCGGTAGAGAATACCGTAGATCTCCAGGGGAGCTACGGATTCCCCGCTGCCTTCACCAACATCATGCTCGATATCCTCGGCGCCATCTTCCAGTCGACCGGTATCGAGATCCCCAAGGGCGCCGACCCAACCGATCTCGCGCGCTCCACCTTCACGACGGTGTACATCTACTACTGGGCGTCACTCTGGCTGACCCTGGCCTGCTTCGCAATACTGTACTGGATCACCAGGCACAGAGACCATCGCGTCGAGTTCTTCGATCGCGTCGCTACCTACACGAGGGTCGCGGGCTCGTTGATCGCGGCGGCATTCACCCCCGTCGCGGCGAACGAGGTCGCGGTCTATTACTTCCTCCGAAGCCCCGCGATCCTGCCGACCGTCGCCGGCCTGCTCTTCCTGGTGGTCTGCTGCGATCGATTCGGCCGGCAGGTCATCGTCAACCGATTGAAGAGAGAGGGCAAGAATGCCGGGGAGGTGTACGTGATGGGAGAAGCAGACGGGGCCGTCGTGGGGGGCGTGGTCAGCTCACAAGGCTATCTGAGGTCCCACTCCTCGGATCTAGGGCACAGTTGAAGTTCCTGGGGAGTGATGGTATGCGCTGCTCTCGCGGCCGTCGGAGCACCAGAGGGCCCGGGACTCGACACCGGGCACCCTGGCCGATTGGTCCTCGGCAACAGGTGAACTGGGAATAGGCCGTCGCCGACCGGTAGCCATACGACACACTTCCGTGAATCGGGATTCATTTTTCTCTTCCCCGCTAATCGCTCGCCGGCGTGCTCTGTTGCCTTCATCTTCGCCCGGAACTTGAACGCAGACTCAGCGAGCCGGCAGCCTTCCTTGTCACTGGCTCATGGCGCAAGCTCTGCTGCCGGGCAAGTTATTACTTTTTGCCATCTACGTGAGGATGTGGCGCCGCAGTCACCATGTTGCCGCAGTGCGGTAACGATACCCCCCTCCAGGTTGCTCTGGGTCCAGTCTATCGATGCCAGTTGGGTGACTGGCGAACTAGCATAGATCTCTCATAGCCTCTAATAGAAAAGATTGTGCCCTTGTCAGAACCCAACACGGGCGCGATGGCCCCCTTGAACGATTGAGTTTCCTGCATAGTGTGAGCCGGAGCCTTTGGCCACTGCTGAGTCAGCTCTATGCGTCCTGGATCGTGCCTCGAGCTCGCCATCGCGAGTACTTCCCGCGCCCGTCCCAAGTTGTGCGCTCTTTTTTTGTAGCTCCGAGCCGGTCACAGAGAGGATTACGACCTGACGAAGTGTTTCTTTTTGGCTGCTTTGCGAATGGACCGGATGGCATAGCATGCATGACTGGTTTCCCTCTCCGACAATTGAAGGATCTGAGGCGAAGCAGCTGCACACAGCAGGTCGAGAGGGAGACGCCAAGGGAGTCGGACCTACCAGTCTGGAGCCACCGCGCTGGGATTCATCTTTCACTGCCCTTTGTAGGTGTTTATCAAATTTTATATATGTGGTATCGTAGGTAGGTAGGTAGGTAGGTAGGTATAATTGTAATCTTCCTTGTCTTGTTTTTATCTTGGGCGTTCTTTTCAAGGTTGATGGGGAAAGAAGAGGGGGGGGGGGGGGGATGGGGATGGAGGTGATATTTGGGATTGGGGTTGATTGACTCTGTCTCTCTCTCTTTCAATGTGTATATATGTATATGTGTATGTGTATGTGTATGTGTATGTGTATGTGTATGAATATGGGTCTCGCTGTTACGTTCATTTGTTACATCTCTCTTCTGACTAGAAATCTTAATGTCCGGCTTCGTAGAGTTTAAAGCTGATGTGCTTTTCAAGTTATCTGCTGGTAAGTATAGCACGCCATCTTCTATCCCGTCTACTGTCCTGTTCACCACTCCGTCTCCTGTACTGAACTGATTTCACACTCTCCCCCTGCTTTCCCTCTCGTCAATACTTCTACCCTGTTTATATCTCGACGAGTCTCAGCATGCGTTGTCACGACCCTGATGTTCGTCGTGCGTACTACGCGCTCTCTCTCTCTCTCTCTCTCTCACGCCTTCCCTCTGCTCTGCCAGCATTTCTGACTACTCCTTCCTACGTTCAACGGATGAGCGTTTTGCCATCTCGTCTGACCCGAGCGTTGCTTGCTACCGCCGTAATCTTTAGACAAGCTTTCTTACGCGTACGACTTTCTGGAGAAAGTGCAAAAAAAGCTAATCATCAGCTATCTTCGGGCGGAGAACGGGATGCTTTTTTCCCCCCCATGTGATTGCGTGCTGTGGATAACTCCCGTGCGAGAGATGTGTGTTACTGGGAGGAACGTAATTTTGCTGATAAGATTCGCGCAGTTGAGAGGGAAAGAGGTACAGTATTGCAGGAACTGGAGAGGTTCGCTTAATGCAACCGAGAAATCTAGGTTTATATATTTACTTTCATCATACGTGTAGATGAACAAGAGCACTTGCAACGTTTTCCGCACGAGGTGTTGTGAGACGTTATCTACCAGGTTATCATAACTAGATTTCCACCTCTCGCCCTTGAAGAACCCCTTCAGATCCCTTCCACGCTCACTCTCACACCCACTTGAGCTCAAACTCTCTCCTCCCAACCGACTTTCGCTCGAGAAAAGAACTGTCATGATAAGAGTCGCATCTACTTATTAGGAGAACCCCCTCCCCCCCCCCCCCCCCCCCCCACCTTCCCCATTCCGAGAAGATACGCGCAATCCCATAGCTGCGTGTGAGTGTAATGTGGAGCGACTTTCGAGCCACTTCCGACTCGCAATAGCTATCGGCAGAACGTGGCATCCTTATATCGAGGCAGTACCGATGTACTGATGGGATGCAATTCAATCCGCGCTTCCAAGGCTATAAACCACCATACATGACCACACAACCTATGAGTACACCAGCTATCCTCGGGCTGGCCTGGATCACGGCTTGGCTCAAGCCGTTGGAAAACTGCCCCCCCCCCCCCCCCCCCCCTTGAGCGTAGAGCCCCTGGCCGCTTTTCTTTCTTTTTTTCGTCCGCTGCCAGATAATATTCCTAAATTCTGTTCTGTCGCTGCAAAAATGCGAATCAAGGAATGGTCGATCGTCATCGTGAAATGCAGTCCAGATTCCAATTTTGTTATCCTTCTTTTCATTTTCATATCTTATCCTCGTTATTATCTACCATAAAAGAGGGAGAGAGGGAAGGCAAAAGTAGAAAATTATTGAAAAGACCATAAGCAACCAGTAGTTACTGGGTATCCACACAGCCTGAGAAAGTATCCAACTCGAACGCCTGTTACCCGGGTCAGATTTGACTGCGAAGCCACAGCCATCCTGTTCAACCCGATTCGATCCGATCAAAACGCCACGGCTAGTCGCTTATTCGATCGCTGAGAAGATTTACACACCATGATCGTCTCGCATCACATTTCCTTCACACTTCACATAATAACACAGTCCTTCTCCTTCGTAGCCACCTGCTGCGGCTGCCTTTGCGGCCCTGGACCGCGGCCACCTCGCCCCGGATACGCTCCCATCCCATACCCCGCTCCCTGCGGCATACCCCGTCCTAGAGAGCCTCCTCCTACAGCCGCCGTGTTTGTAGAATGAGCACTCATTCGCCTACCCGGGCCCATACTACTGCCAAATCCTGGTCCAGAAGCACCACCGGCTCCTCCCGGAGTGGCATTAGGGTGACTCGGATGGTCTGCTGGCGGCAGATAGGCAGTCTGACCAGCAGCTTGTTCGTAAGTAGGCGGCGGGGCATCGACACCTGCTTCGGGATCGACAGGGCCTTCGCTAGGAGCCGCACCCGTGTAGATCCTGCGTGGTGGGATCGCGGGGCGAACTTCAGCAGTCGTATTTGAGTCGGAAGGAGAACCATGACCTCGCCCACCGCCGCCGCGTTGGGAGACGGGGATGTTGGTGCGATTCTGGGCCTGGCCTTGTTGTTCGATATATTGCTGACTCAGCTCCGTCTCGCGTCGCCTCCGTGCAGTTTCCACACGATGTCGTTCCTCCTCCTCTTCTTGCAATTGCATCGCGAGCGCAAAATCGTGGTCTTCTTGCTCCATGATAGGGGATTTGGCGAATTGAGATTGATGCGAGGCTGAGCTGGGCGTTGTGCTGTGGCCTTGGACTTGGTCCTCTCTGCGACCTGTGACTGGTGTCCAGCCATCGACGATATTTCCGTTGGATGGCTCGGGAGTCGCAGGTGTGCCGCCCACGAGCCGGAAGTCGCCGGAGAAGAACTCGGCGTTCTCGCCGTTGATGTCGACGAGAGATTCCCAGACCACTTCTTCGTGCCCCGCGTAACCCATATCTGTTACGAGCTGGAGGAGTTGGAGGGTGGACGGATGGCGGTAGAGGGTGGAGAAGTGATCGTTACGAAACAGGATGGCTACTGACCCAGGTGCTATTGATGCTGTGATGGTCGCCAGGCCGTACGGGGTCAGCTGCGTTGCGTTGCTGGCGAAGAAAGCTTTGATGGTAGCAATGTCCTCGAGGGTAGATTGCTCTTCGAAACTCAGCCCTTCGGCCTCTAACTTGGCCTCCAGTGCTTCTTCTTGAAACATGATATTCTGCGCGTCTTCGTACGACTTTGCCGTCCGATTCAGTGCTGCATAAGCTGGCGAGTCTAGCTCCGCAAGCCATCCGTGGATGAGTGGGACAGAGAAAGTGCTGTAGAGCTTCATCTCCCTGGTCTCTTCGAACGTACCGGGAACCGAAGCTTCTCGTTCACTCGGATAAACATGTGACATGGAGTTACGAGGATCGTTTAATCTTTTGGCCGGTGGCGCAGGGACAAAGCGAGGATTGACGTTCATACCTGTGTGCAATGTCACCAGAAATTTGTAGAGATCGCTGACATCTGGCAACTCCTGAGCAGCATCGCCGCGTCGTCCAGACATCAGCTCATCGAACACTGCATCTAGAAGTAGTCCCAGACTGACTTGTTCTCTAGACCGCAGAGTATCTACTAGAGCAGTCTCAACTTCCGGTGGGGTCGACAGCGTCAAAGCATTGACTAAAGCCAGCAAAGGACATGGGCCATTGGCATTTTGCACGAGAATGGGGGATACTCGAGGGTTTTGCGCGGCATTGACATCGTGCCAGGTTATCTTCTTGATCTCGTACATTTCTCCTTTTTGTTTTCGGGTGGCCGGGCTCGTTAGTGACGAGGAGCTTTCCATACTGGTTGTAGTGATCACTGGTCTAGGGGGTTGGGGCGGCGGATGCTCCTGCGATTGTCTGGGTGGAAGTGCTGGTGCTTTCTCATCCTCATATATCTCAGCAACTTGACGATCTCCGCTGATAGTTCCACTCTCTTGTGACCCAACTAGTATCGGTTCGTAATCGATGAGATTCCATCCCTCGCCGTGTTGTGCCGAGTCCTCTGGTACAAGAGCAGGAGTACGCACGACTGGATGCTGCTGTAATGGATGGGCTTGGTCATCCCATGCATGCCTATCGTCTCTGATTTGCTCGACTGCCGATGCAGTACCTGGGGGCACCTCATTTACTCCTGGTGAAGGCTCATCCTCGTCCCAAGCTGGTGATTCCGGCTCGTCTATATCGATTAAGACTGGTTGTGTCTCAAGTGGAGGGACTGGCGGTGCCACTCTGGCTGGAGGACCGGCTGCCCAAGCATCATTGCCAGAGTCATGTCTCGGTATGGAAGGTACCCGCGGCTGGATAGTTGCCTCTGAGTCCAGAGCTGGCTGCCATGGATTCGTGTTTCGTTCGCAGGTGGACAACTTACTGAACTGCTGCGTAGGTACAGATTCTGGCTGTGTCAGTAAAAGCCTTCACAAAGTGGCGGACACATACCGGTCGAGGAACTTGCAGCGAGAGGAATAGCGCCCTCCTCTCCTCTACCCCAAGCACCCGCACTACTCTCATCCCCACTGACGTCCCCACTGTTCTGTCTTTTCAGATACGGATTCGTAGTCGCCACCGCTGGTCTGAGCATCTCTTGCGAGCTGTTGGGCGTGTATCCCCGTGGTCCGACTCGCAATAAATCCGGCAGAGCGCCTGTCTGCTTGTCCTCATCTTCCCCAGGCCACGCACTCTCGCCATCTATGGCAGAGTCGACCCGCACCTGGCTCTGTGGTACTCCAATGCGGAGGGGCGCCGGCGTATTGGCGAATGTCGAGGAGACGGGGAATGGAGGAGGAATGGAGGGAGCCCGACCACTTTCCTCTGATTGAGGTACAGGTTTTCGAGTCAACATCTTGATATTGGAACGTCAATGTGAGGATGTAAAGGGTTCAGAATCTGCGAAGCTGTTCCTGTAGCTAAGTACTGAACTTTGCGCAGCTCGTTGCGAGTGTTTCGAGCAGGGGCAATGCAGCATGCCAAGTTCGTGGGTGCGTGGCTGTGTTTCCTCAACGGTGCTGCGCAACCTGGTCTTAGCAATGATTCACGTACGAGCTGGACTGCAGATATTTATATTCTCTGTCGTGCTCGAGTCCAATGTAGGTCGTCAAGAACGTAGGGCAGGTGATTGAGATTGAGCTATGGCCGGGTGTTGGAGGTGGAGGTGGAGGTGGGAGCGGGAGTGGAGGTTGACGATGTGGACGTGAATGTGGAGCTAGTTGATTCCGATCTGTACCTGTTGATGGACGAGATTGATGCAGGTATCAGAGGTGATATAATTGAATTGCAGCAATTACCGCCATTGTCTTATGCTCGAAGAAGAGTTCGGTCGATTCTTTGCGTGGTGGCTACAAGATGCTTATTTGTTATGGTTTTGATCAAGGCTGCGGCCGGGGGATTGTCGGTATATGAGGTCATCCCGAGCTGTGATAGGTACAGTACAGTACTGTACCATACATGGGCTGAGTCGAGATAAGCCATACCAAATACTACGACAGTACTGTAGTATAAATCAACTCTTGGCTCAGTAAATATCGGTTTGAGCTTTGAGCTTTTGAGTTTGAACTGACACCAGGAAAATCCATCGAGTCTACTACTACAAAGTAACTCACCATCTAACATCAATCTTGTTTGAATTAGTTAGTGGATTTGTTCTGACCGTCAGAATTTTCCTCTGAAGGCCTAGCGCTAGTATCTTGTAACCTGTAAAAGACGTACTATGTACAGCGATTAAGTATCATTCCCTGTTGCTATAATACCAAGCTTAATTCCTTACCAATGAACCACAATAAGAAGAAGGGAGATGGTTGACTCAACTGAATTTTTGCTCAGTTTTGAAGAATTACAAGTGATAGTAGATTGCAGGTGTTCAAGGACCCCCTGTTGACAGACAACAGTGCCCCTCTAGAGTCTTCTCAAGGTTCGAGCTCTTTCTCATCCTACTTGAAATCTAAGTGTTTCAACAAGTCAGAAGCTGTTTCAACATATGCAAAAGAAATTCCTTGCAGTCATCTCTTAAAGAATTAACATAAGGGGTTACCAGATCATTCATGGCAACATATTGTCGAATCATATATTCAGTAGAGTTTTCTATTTTTAGTAGTATTCAAATTTAGAATTCCTCACACAAGCTTCAACTCAAACTCGATTCAGATATGAGCTGTAATCCCGATACTATGCTTGTTGATGGGCTCGGATATTACGTAGTTCGTCGCAGTTCAAAAAAAGCCCGCATTAGTCAATTCTCAGGACGAGTTGAATTTACTTTGGTGCAGGCTCCTGCGACAATTTCTCTTGCTACATATCTCGCGTCCTAAACATAGCTCAGCATGCGGCGGAAAGTCGACAGGCGGAGATGGCCGTTGAGTACGGCATGGTATACCCGGCTTACAGAGGGCTAGATACCTTTCCCGACTAAATCTTTGTAACTTAGATGAAGAACCCCTGGTTAGCGTGAATTTCGAATAGAACTAGTAAAATTCTATTATAAATTCCATCATTTGCAATAAGACTGTACTCTCTCTACGCGTAAAGCTCCAAAGAAAGCCTTGACATCGCATTCTGTATAATGGCACGGTTCAGATGCAGTTCAATGATTCGCAAATGCTCTACTTAGGGAGGGCCCCAGGGGTGAAGTTTAGCGGTAAGCAAGTCTAGTTGATGTAGTAGCTTCGGGACCGGTAAATCTATTTCCGAACATATTTATATGGTTCTTAGGTAATCACCTGGTCACCTATGATTTCTGGGTACCCACCCGGCGAAGCCTAAAGGTGTATCCGGGTGTGCCTGCACCCGACTCTGCCGAAGGAGTTTTTCTCAGCATGATGATAAACTAGAAAGGGTTTCTCCCAGAGTTAAAGGGTCAATTACTCAACTGTTAATCTGGATCAGGGCATGTTAAAAAAGACACCTTTTAGCCATAGAAATAAAGTCTAAATAAGTTCCTACTGCTAAGAGCTGTATCTGTTTGATTCAAGCTGTTATGCCAGTGCTAGAGTTACAAAGACTTCGACGCGAATCAAATAAATGTACTGTTTCAAGTTTTGGAAATATCTCCGGATTCCGGTATTCAGCTATAATTTCTCCGAGTTTGTAAATCAATATAGGCAAGTTGGTATGGTATGAAATATGAGTGTCGCCTGCCTCACTACATACAGAGCTTAGCTCTACAGCGCCCTATATGCTTGTTATAACTATCCTATGATCCAGGCCTGCACACTCTCGTCGTAAGGTAGCTAGCGTTAGCAGGACAGAAGGCTCAGTCAGTCATACTAAATCAAGCTGTCTCATCAGTACACTCAGAGGCACATACTGACCGACTTCAGTATCAATTTAGAAGACCCAACATCATCAGGAAACCTTGTTGTCAATAGACGAGCACCTGAAAGCTAGCTTTGAGACCATACACTTGGCAGTATGGGCTTGCTATAAAACCTAGAGCTTATGCAAGCCCCTACAGTATCGCTGTGTACGAAGGGGTTCCGGCCTACACCTCTTTGACATGCTGCCTGCCTGGATGCCATGATACCGAACAGCACAATCGTGTGTAGAGAGTTTGTTCCGCAGAGAAATGAAGCAAGCAACTTTGAAGCTCTACAGGAAGCTGCAGAGCTTTAAATTGCAGGATGTTGATTCAAAAAGACCAGAAGGCAATGAGCAAATCACAGTTCGCTTGTATTGTTTTCAACAGGTAAAAAAGAAATCAAAAGCATGCAAGCAGTCCACAGGTACATGCACTTCTCCTGGTTGTCAAGGCGATCGTTACTCGACACTTTGGATGGTACCACAATCCGAGGTTGGTCGAGGTAACATGTCGATTAGCGAAGCAAAACATGACTTTCACACTTCGGGCCTATAGTAAATCCGACGGAAGGCTGAGAAAGAAAACTTGCGAGGCTGGAATAACCCCACCATCACGATATCTCGAGAGCTTCAATCCTCGTCCACTTGTGCCGATTGACTCGTGGTTCTTACAGATCATTCAATATCCTCCACTAGCGATGCACTCTCTCGTGCAACCCAACGCCTGGGTCGTTCTACGCCTCCCCAACGAGTCTCTCAAAATACTCCAAGTAGCGCCTAACACGTTCGTCCTCTCCTTTCGCCTAAATTCTCACTAACAGCCGCAGAATAATATCCCTCCCCAAATATGGCACTTTCCCCTCCAACCTCCTCATCGGGCGCCCATATTACAAGACATACGAGCTGCTTGACCGCCTCCCTGGCCACAAAGACTCCTCCTTACGAATCGTCACCGCGTCCGAACTTCATGCCGACACGATAGCAGAAGAAAATGCCGCCACAAAATCATCGCAAAATGCAAATGCGGGTAATGATCACGACGAAAGCATCCCGCTTGGCGGCGACGGCGTAGAGTATCAGCTTGTTGGCCCCAACAACGAAGTAATCATGCGCTCGAACCGGGAAACCATCGATTCCTCGGCGCACCAGACACTTACTATGGCCGAGATCGAGGCTCTAAAACGTGAAGGCACAGATGCTGGGAAGGACTTAATTGCCAAACTTATGGCAAGCCATCTGGGAATCGATCAGAAAACGGCATTTAGTCTCGCGAAATACAAGCTTTTGAAGACAAAAAAGTATCTGAGACGCTTCACCGTGCTGCCGGTTGATGTCCCAATGTTGACGCGGTGGATAGCCGAGGAGAAAGACACGGGCAAGATCTTGGAGCTTAGGGAGGAGATGCTTGCTCTGGTTGGAAGTTGGGCGAACGTACATTTTGCATCTGAACTGCCTACACAGCCTAATGTTGCCGGAGGACGGTGGTTGGTAGTAGACGAGACGGGTGGTTTACTCGTTGCTGCGCTCGCTGAAAGAATGGATATACTACACCCCGTATCCCCAGATGACACAATATCAGCAGAGGGAGAGGAAGCAGAGACACCGCACTATAACGACCAGCCGTTAGCAACAAGCAACACACTAACCCTCATCCACGCCAATGCCCAGCCCAACATCAGTCTTCTGAAATACTTCTCCTACGACCCAACGACCGCCTCTCCGCCGACACGCACCCCACACCCCCTCTCAACACACCTACACACCCTTTCCTGGCTGCAACTCATTTCCCCCTCCCTGGACACCACCTACAGTACTTCCATTCCCCTTCTCACACCGGATGAGCTCTCCTCCCTCAAATCGGGAAAAAGGGGGACTTATTACCGCAAGCTGCGGCGCCACACCCGCGTCAAGAACATTGTATCGTCTACCCAGGCGGGGAATTTCGACGGCCTGGTCGTAGCATCGCATATGGATCCCGTCTCGATCCTGCGGCACACCATACCTCTGCTCCGCGGCGGGGCGCAGGTATCGATTTATAGCCCGACTATTGAGCCCCTGGTTGCGTTAGCAGATGTCTATTCCACGTCTCGCAGGACGGCGTTCATCCAAGCGCCGCCTGAATCCTTTCTAGCTTTACTACAAGACACAGGCCCCAATTCAACATCAATAAGAACATCGATACCGAGTGCAGACTCCAATGCCACTACGAACTCAACCCCAGATCAACCCCTGGCCCCACCCCCAAACCCTGATACATGGCCCGGCTCCCCCGACTTCCCCCTAAACCCAACCCTCCTCCTCTCAACCTCCGTGCAGTCCTGCCGCTTGCGCCCATGGCAAGTATTGCCTGGGCGCACGCACCCATCAATGACGGGCAAGGGCGGCGCAGAGGGGTATCTGTTCACAGCGACAAGGGTCGTGCCTGCGAGGGGGCGGGTAGAGGCAAGAGGGAAATTTGGGAAGAAGCGGGTAGAGCTGGAGGGTGCTGGGAGGGTGGGTGGTGTGGGAGAAGGTCAGGGTGCGGATGGGAAGAATGGTGAGGCTATCAAGCGCGAAGTTGATGTGGGCGAGATTGGGAAGCGGGATGGGGAGCCAATGGTGAAGAGGCAGAAGTCGGTCTCTCCGGCTTTGAGAGAAGAAGTTGAAGAGAGATTGATATCGGACGAGGAGACGAGAGGAGATGAGATATCGCGGGAATATCAACCTACATTCAAGCTTACACAGTAGCTAGCCCTATCCGGGCTGAGAAGTCAGTAAAGCTATGGGAAGCGAGACACCGACCTCTCTACAGTGAACAATACGGCTATCGCCCATATATAGGACGCATCTTTTTTATTTTCTCGCATGTAAAGGGAAGAACAATAATTTAAAAGGTCCGTTTGCTGAAGAAACAAAAGTCGTTTGATTCATTGATATTTTGTTTTGTTTGCGTGATTTCCAGTTTTGATAGCGCCTTCCGCATGGCCTGCAAGGCGCGAAGCAGAAACATGCGTCCCCATACACCTCACACCTCTCCGCCTCGTCTCATCTTCGAGGTCCTCGGCCTGCCTATCTCCCCTCATGCTCCAGAATGAGAATCTTATAAACTCTTCCCCATAAACTTCCTTTTGGCAAAACTCAGCCACCATTTACTCGGCCGATCGCTGCCATCCTCGTATATCCTCGCCAGCAGTCGTATCGCCAGCTCCTGCCGGACTTGAGAGAGGTACTGGCGGAGGGTCTCGGCCTCTGGGCGGGAAGTTGGGGGGTTGAAGATCTGGTTCCGAGAGGGAGCCGTTGGTCAGCGCTTTTGGTGCAATGGTGAGTGAGATGAGAAGGAGAGGGAGACTGGAATTCAAGTCTGGAGGGGACAAAGGGAGAAGAAGCTTGGACGGAGGGAGCGGGCAGTTGTACCTGGTTCAAAGGAAACGCTGGATCGCCTGGGATCGCGAAGTTACTGTCGAGAGCTATGTTCTGAACTTCCTTCTGTGCTTCTCTGATGGTGTCGTCAGCACTGATTGTAAACTACTCTTCGTAGCCAGGTGCTGAAGTGATGTGTTGTGCTCCATGCCTGCAGGCTTGAACATTCAAGAAACAACCGATAAAGCCAGTAACCAGCACAGCACACCCGAAATGTTCAACTTCGGCTTCGGCTTTTGCTTCTATACTCCCAGTCCCAGCCAACACCACCCATCTCTTAAAGGAAATCATGTATAAAAAGACAACACTTACCTAGCCGTCATACCCGCCCTAATCTTCCCCAAACACTCACTAACCCACAGGATCCCGTAAATCAGCAGCCGATCCGCAGGGCCCTGGATCTCAAAGTTGCGGAAGAACGTGTTCGCGCGGAAAAGACTCAGTACCTCGTCGAGCGCATCGTAGCTCTCGCTGTCCGGTTCGGGGGACTCGGACGGGTGCAATTCAGACGGTGGGAGCGTGTAGGCGGGTCCGCGGACGCGAGTGCGGAGGGGGAGCAGGGGGAAGTTGCCGATGTTTGTCGCAGTCGGGGGCGAGGAGTCGGCGTTGAAGATGGAGTTGTAGGCCTGGAGTAGTTAGTCAAGCTGGGGGAAGTAGGTGGGGGGGGATATTGGGCCGGGAGGATGATGGGGATTAAGGAAAAATATGATAATTAAGATTGGGAGGAGACATACCGGCATCGTGAGTTCTGGGTTGTGGCGGGGATGGCAAGGGAGCTTGATGGAGGGGCAGCTGTTGTCGTCGTCGCCAAGCAAGGGACCTTAGTTGCATTTCTGCCTTATGAGGCAACAACAGTCTACACTGGGTGATGATCTCCTAGACAGTCACAATGATCATACTAGCATCTTCAGAAGCAACATCTTAGCCTCCATCACGAAGCACATAAGTGCATGCTAGCGAAGATTTGCTTGTATGAATGAGTTGTCTACGAGAAACGAAGCGTGTCAACAACGCTTTCAAGATCTAAAAGTGAAAACACCACCGTTTCCCTTCATCTCATCTCCTAGCATTCTACCAATCTTCGTGAGGCAATTGACGGCATATATCTTGAAGCTGTGCAAGTGTATCCAGCGCAGCCCCGCCCATCGTCCTCGTTTTGAAAACAATAGCCCACAACGAGCTGCTTTGTTGTCGGGCGTTGCTAATTCAGCTCTGACATACTTTTTGATATCAAAAATCTAGACATCTCTAGTACTACTTCTACTGCTGTTGTTTATGCCAGATGAGGCATGTCCAACAGATCCTTAGGGCAAGAGATGCGAGAGCCTGCGGCGCATAGTGATGCCCCAGGGATCTTTTAAATTTTTGTGACGATTAATTGCCTGTTGACGATGGTGTATACGTATACTTCTGTGTGGTGGATTTCTGCGCACTTGTCCTTTCCAGCTACGACTATGGTGTTGATAAACTATAGGTATAGCGTTGATAACTATGAGTTCTTGTTCTTGTGCACTACATTTTGAGAGGCTACTAGGATAGAAATTAAATCACTTGTGGGCATAGAAGATACTACAAAGATAGACTCACAAGTCGATAATGCAGATTATTCTGTGGCACAACAGTTTAGACTTCTTCCGTGAGAATGTCAGAAAGTGCATTTAAGTATCTGGACTGCTACTGGCTGTTGTCCCTACTGTGACAGAGAAAATATTGGCTTCTTAGTCCTCTAAGCCATTAGAAAAAGAGATAAATCATCCTCTTCTAAGACACAGTATACATGTAAATTCTATTTATGAGTTACATTTGCAAATTATCCACAAATATGAGCTGAATATGCCGCATTCTGGCCAGAGATTAACTAATGCCCCTTCTATACGTTTTGTTTTGTTGACTTGGATTTTGATTCGCGAGCCCCTTCGCTTTGTGCATATTTTAATTTCCAGATCGGAATTATTAGACCCGGTACTGATGAGAACGAAGAGGCTCAAGTGTCTCTTTGTTTTGCTTACTCCTGATGACATTTAGGTAAAGTGATTTTCTCGTAGATATACGGGGCTCTAGTTGACAACTTCTTCCACCGCAAGTCTTAGTTATTGGGATTGATAGTAAAAAAAGTAACTGATGATCATTGACATTAAAAAAAAAATCTCAATGCTAAGTAAGTACTTTCTTAAGTAACGAAGTATTTTCCTGGGCTATTTCTAGTGAGGACAGAGTATGGGACATTGTTGCCACTTCAAATATCGTTGCATCATTGAATCGACTGACCTGCTGCGTCAAGTTAAATAATCTAGTTAACTGTCAGTACATTTTTCAATATAGTTCTCACAGTCAAATTCTATTACTTGTAATTTTCCTAAACTGTATCCTAAGGACCCTTCAAATCGTCTTAAATTACACTTAACAAAAAGCTAGGTGCCCGGAAGTATGCCTAATAAAAAGCCCAAAACCTCAAATCTTAGTCAAAAGATGAAAGTAGGATTTTGGCCTGGGTGACCCGCAAGTGGACCCGTACCCGCGGCTATGTCCGCGTGCCGGCGACTCAGCTGAGATCTTCTATAGATAGTGACAATCTGGAATAAGCTTGACGCAGTATTCTGGCCATCCAAACACCACCCTCAAGCTTGCTGCTTGGGTAATACCAAGTTGCGGAAAAGTATGCTAGCCTACCAGATTCTTGGCATCCATACCTCGCTTATCGAAAACCAAATAAACAACCGACCAGGTTTGGTCAGCCTATCACTACCCAGCAGAACTACGGAGAGTATAAGAGCGCAGTGACTTTATGGCTGGGGAGTAAATAGTAGACTACATTCGGTACCATAGCGTGTGCGAAGAAGCGAGGTCTGCTTATGTTCTACGCGCTGACTATAGCATATACTCGCGTAGGCAAAATTGACGGTAATTCGCAGTATGAAAGCATACTAATTAATAGGGTAGAATTAGGCGTTACGAAGTAAAATGCAGCTTCTTGAGCAACTCTTAGACTCATCGTCTGAGAAAAGAGCATATTGAGGATCGAGAAGCAAGGCTTCAGATTAAGCTCATAAAATATTTTGCTTACCTGAATGATTTTAGCAGCATCTGTGCCCCTAATTCCAAAACTGACACTGTTCGTCACAATAGGAACCGTTTACTTTTTGATATTGAAATTTTGATTTAAGTTAATTTCTCAATTTTTTAGGTCCCAAATCGATCGTATAATATAGCAAGGTCTTCGCAAGCTTAGCGCCTAAGGAAAAAGCGATCTGTTGAGTCACCAGTAAGATGAGATAGATCAAGAGGTAGCACAGAGCAAGGTATTCATTGATAACAGAGTCAAGTATAGTAGAGATATAAGACCTGGTAGCTATGTTAGTAGTATTCTCACTGGTGTTCTTGGTTCGTCTGTCCCTAGCGCAATAGTGCAAATCAAGGACTACCGATAGCATATTTCTCTGGAAGGTAGCAAAGAATTCATATGATCACAAGTGCAGAGCTAGTTTTGGCGATTTGATATTCACCTGCATCAAAAGCCCTAATCTCTTCGTTCCCTGCAACAGTCCCCCAACCATTTCAGCCAGATAATCAATATATCTACCCTCAACCTTGTCTACTATATACATGCTGCTCATTTACTGAGAAGATGATGACAACCTCCACTAATCCGCGAAGGCAAGAGTAATATGACACAAAATAATACGCGTTGCTAGGAAAACACAGCTCGACTGAAGACGACCAAGCATCACGAAAATAAAAGCGTCATATCTACTAGAGATAAACTACCGGGTTATTTGTAGATTGTTCGCTCCTGTCTGTCTAATCTTAGTAGTTCTATTCGGCAGCCTCCGATTGCCAACGTTAGCTCAGCACTTGAAATGCTACTGTGGGATTTCACCTTGGTAGACGGCTGCGACATGAGTGATTTATTCAAGATTGATTAAAACACCCCGCACGTATTGTACAGCTATACGACTGCTTTGTATTCTATCCTTTTCACCAAAACCAGCATCTGCTGTTATTACACGCTTCCTCCTCATCAGAATCAGAGTCAGATTCGTCCTCCGTAAACCATGGCGACAATGGTTCTCTCTCAGGCTCTTCTTGCCTCCGAGGTGCTCCTCTCTGTGGAAACCATAGTGAAAATAGTCCCCTCTCAGGTCCCCTGTCAGGCATAATTTCATCGTCAGAATCCTCGTCAGAATCTACTTCCCTCTCAGGCTCTTCTTGCCTCCGAGGTGCTCCTCTCTGTGGAAACCATAGTGAAAATAGTCCCCTCCTAGGTCCCCTCTCAGGCTCTTCTTGCCTCCGAGGTGCTCCTCTCTGTGGAAACCATCGTGAAAATCGTCCCCTCTCAGGTCCCCTCTCAGGTCCCCTCTCAGGTCCCCTCTCAGGTCCCCTCTCAGGTCCTCTCTCAGGTCCCCTCTCAGGCACAACTTCATCGTCAGAATCCTCGTCAGAATCCTCGTCAGAATCTACATCAGACAATTCTTCCACCTGGGCTTGTTGTAAAGCTTCGAAATGTCGTTCCAAATTAGCAAGTGCTGACAGCAGATCTGGTCGATTCTCACTAACTGGTCGACTATTATCCAGTCCCAAATAAAGTTCATCAAGCTGCACAGTAAGCGGCTCTGAATGGGTTTGGGGATACAAATAAAACGTGCAGATAAGCTTGAAAGCAGTCTCTTTCATGAGGAATCTTGTCCCAAATTCAGTCGGCCCATCATACCACTGTCCTGCCCGAGAGCTATCCATCTCAGTCCACGATGACCACAGATACGAATTCGTGCGACAACTAAGAGAGCTTTGAAGGTTTGAAGGCCTCTGCGTATGGCGTATCTTGTACGAGAATTTGTACCAGCGGTCAATTTCCAAGTTTGATATATCTTGTGAGATGATAACTTTCGAGCTTCGGTCACTTATTTTCACGATAAGGGAGCGTTCGCTTGCGTATCCGTTTCTTGCAACGCTTATGAGATCAGGCGGCTCATAACCCTCGTGAAGTTCTACATCCCAATTATTCAGATCGAATTCGAAGCTGGGGTTTTTGATGAGGTTCTCCGGAGGAATATAATGAGTTGGGGTTGGAGAGGTTGGAGTTTGTATAGCGCTGGTTCTGCTTAAGATCTATACCATGTGAGTTCAATACCGATGTGAATGGGGATCAGCACTTACGGGATAAGCAACAGTTGTACTAGTAGTGGTAGTAGTGGTAGTAGTAAGTGGAGCCACAGCATCTTTGACGGGGAGAGTGATATCCAGACAATCACAAGCCTTCCTGAGCTCGAGGGCAGGAATAGAAGCTATGCAAGGGAAGTGCTGATTAACCACTCTCCTGGCTTCCAGCGCAGGAGCAGTTGTAACATGCGCATGCTCGGCAGTAATGGTTCTAAAAAGCGTTAGGACCTGGCAGTGCACACTTGAGTTTCATCCTTACCTGGTGAAGTTACTGACCGCGATGGTGCTGGTAGCAGCTGGCATCGACATGAAGCTCGCACAGAACTTTGCAGCATTTGCACCATATGGAGAGGCAGCGTTTTCAGGTGCCTTGAGGCATTGTAAAGCTGTGTCTTGGTTGCATGCTGCCTCCTTGGCCCCTCCGGCTGGGGAGGAAAATACTGGAAGTGCTAGGAAGAGCACGTTGAAAATATGGACGAGCTGAGGCATGCTACACAGCTTCACAGAGGAACAGATTAGGAGATCTTCAAGAAGGGTTTAGATGTAAGAATGAGTGTATGTGGAATCGATAATGTCTGGGACTAAGGGCCTGGCTTCTTTTTATCCAGTCTCGCTCGACAGCATCCCCATGTAGTCATCTTGAATCCGCCACGAAAATATTAGTATTTCCTTATACCGCTGAAGAGAATCAACACAGATTGGTGCTCTAGCATTGGACCATGGTAGAATCCTCTCGCAAGGGTACTGGAGATGCCATCGTGTTTAAAATTATAATTCGGAGATCCCTCTAGCGGAATCTCTAATAACCTTATTTGAGAAAAGGATGCGTGCAAATCCACTTTTTATTTAAAGATAGACCTCGGCGAATAGCGTATCCAGAACCATATCTGATGAAATTGACAGGGAGAAAGCTTCGTTTCTGCACCAGGTGTTACGAATAAGGGTACATCAAGGTGCTCAGGTACGAATAGATTTGTGGATGTTACGAAGAAGACAATTGCTATAGGGAGCACGAAAAGTGCTTGGGCTACAGGATGCGAAGCAAAGCTTGGAAAAGCTTGCATTGAACAAGGGAAAATTAGGTCCGTAATAGTTGATGAGTTCAGCGGGTTGTTGTAGAAGTGGTAGATGGTAGTGCTTGTGGTGGTGCTTGCAAGTAGTAATGGCAGAATAAAAACGGTGAGCTAAATATGACCAACCAGCAACACCTACAAATACACCAAATCCTCTCAACACGGATTCCATAATGAAAATAAAATCCTTCTACCTCAGTTACTCATTTCTTTACATCTAAATAGATATTGATTCCTCAGAGAGAAGCTTTATTCCCAGACCTCGGGTGAAATCAGTTTCTCTTGCAACCGTTCATTCGGTATTCTCATCCGTTGTACTAGTGTTTGATATTCCCTGAGCCTAAATATATCCTTTCTTGCCAATATCCCTTTTATCCGCTCTGCTCCTTTTATCTTCACACACTATAGCGTGCCTCGTTCTCATTATAATTTTTGGTCGCGCTCTTCATCTAGTCGTAGATAGAGATATATCCAAACCATCTCAAGTTCGCAAGTAGAAATCGAAAATAGTCTGTATCTCGTAAAAGAGGTCGAGAAAGAAAATTTTCATCGAAGGATTTTACTCGTACGAGTATCGGTATCACCTTAGCGGCCGTAGGAAAGATCTTCAGAAGAGGACTTAATCTCAGCTCTTTAGAATCACAAGAAAATAGCCAGAGGTTCGTCGGGGGAATCGCCTACAGGTATTGAGTCCTCGTCCCCAACTCCTGAGCTGAACTTGGCCCCTGCGCAAGCGAATTTCTCACGAATAAATTAACTCTAAACTCTAAAAGTGAATTCATTCCTAGCAGTTCTTACAAGCACGATGCCAATATATTGATTAGCATAGGAATTCGCAGTTTGTGAGATTTGCCAGGCTTTGCCGAGTTTTAAGCCTAAAATAATATCTAAAAACTAGCATGACTTGTTATTACTTGAGAATACCAATCGGAAAATATATCCGGAGATTTAGCCAACTTTGCAGCAGTAACATAAACGTTCCTTATATACTTTGTCGCAGGCGTAACAAATACCACTCTAGCATTGACAGCAAGTGGCTTTGGGGTGGGTTTGCTGTACAATTACTACAATTGGTCTCACCAAGTATGCATACTAACTTTACCAAGACAACCGACTGCTTCAAAATTGTAGTTGTTTGTGATAATCTTCTAAGTATATGTACCCCTGCTGAAATACCAGTCAGAGTTGTTATGCTTTCTCACACTCTTTATCAATAAGCTCGAAATCATTAGTACAATCAATCTGTGGACCCAGGTTACTTTCTACTTGTTTCTAACATTACCCCTGTGGCTGAAATTTCCAGTAATTATATGTTACAGGATAACATAATCCTTGGATGATTATTGGGAAGGATATCGGAAATAATTAAATAAGTATACATAGCTCGCAAGCGCATCTCGAGAAAATACTATTTACATAACAACAGCATATTATTACAGCTACGGATAATGGCATATAACGATCTAGAACATTATAAACACATTCTTCCGCTCTGTAACCTCCCCCGTCTATCTGTATCAAATTAGGGTAAATGTAATTATGGTTAGTGTAATAGTGCAAACTCACTGACGTGGGTAAGAGTATGGGAGCAAGTATGCAGGCAAGAGGCGAGTTCAGAGGTCTACTAGCAAAGAAACAAAGATAGAGAGCTCTCAAAATAGAGAGAACTGCCCTTGCTGATGATATTTGACACAGAAGGCCAGCGTCTG
Organism: Diplocarpon rosae; assembly: GCA_032760415.1. Classification (NCBI taxonomy): domain Eukaryota; kingdom Fungi; phylum Ascomycota; class Leotiomycetes; order Helotiales; family Drepanopezizaceae; genus Diplocarpon; species Diplocarpon rosae. Next base: position 64,101 of record JAUBYV010000010.1, on the reverse strand, counting down.
TATCATGCGTTCTACCAAGTGCCAGGTATCCCATGCGCAATGCAAACTTTCGTAAAGCCATACGGCTTGCAATCACATCGTACAGCCTGTACCAAGTCGTTATGTAAGCTTGTCCTTATAGTTACAGCTGTATTAGTCTAAAATGTCAGCATCTCTGTAAATATTTTATGGTGAGCTTTTTTCCCCTGTCGCTATCGCTGCACACATTTGCCGACAAGTTCCAGTTTGTAAATGTACGAGTTGTATGTAGGCCTGTTAAAGGCACATAATCGGCCGACAATGCGGTGTTTTAGATTCGTTCTTCTAGCCTTTGTTTTTACTCAAGATCTACCATCTACCATCTACCAAGCTCTTTTGCAGAATCGCGTATCCATCGAGTAGATATGGGCACGGCCCCAAGAATACGCAGCCTTGCCCGAGCCTCGTAAGTCCGGAGATCAATACAACATCCTCCGGACAGCCTCGATCCTCCAGTCCGCTCCTCCAGTCCGCTTCTCCGAGCACCACCGCAGCATTCCGGCCCTGATTCTTTATCAAAGACCCGGTGCTTGATGGTGGCATATACCAATTGTCCTGTGGAACGAGTGAGACTTGAACTTGAAAGGAAAACCGAAGGGTGCCTCACATCTTTCAACTTATCTACAGGTGGGAGATGCCAGACCCGGTCGGCCGGATCCTCACAGAATGCTGGAGTGAAGGCTGACAATTCATCGCAAGCAATGTTGAGAGTCTTACCTTTCCTCAAAGAGAAAATAAATCGGGTCCCGGCGCGCCGTATCAACAACGCTCATCTTCCGCTCAAATATCCCCAGCAGAAGACCTAGGCCCCCCAATCGTTACCCGCCGAAGGCACACAACGAGCCATCGCTTGACTCATAGCGCGATGTCTCATAGTCCCTCTGATTCTAGTCAAGTTCAGGGCCCTAGCACTCTCAAGAATGCTGATGTGGCTGGAGAAAGCAGCGAACCAGGAATCGGCGGACAGAACAAACGCTCGCGGACTCGCATGAAGGAGTCTTGTGAGAGATGTCGCCTCAAAAAGAACAAATGCAACCGCGAATTCCCGTGTGGAACCTGTACGAAGAATGGGCGGTCTGGAAGAGACTGTTCGTATAGGGATGGGTGCGAGGAAGAAGATATCAAAGAGGATGACAGAGCTTTCAAGAAGATCAGAGTGGTGAACTATCATTCTGATACTGTAAAGCGCGGTGCAGACCTGAGAGTTGCGGAGAAGACGGCCATACTTGGAGAGCCCATGAGCAGCGGAGGCAGCAGTGCGGTTGATGCCAGAAGGCAAGGAGACTCTCGACAATCCTGGACTGTCCCAGATGCTGCGAGGACCACTGCGGAGCCATTCTTTCCAATTCCTCCATCACTCAGCTTCAAAAATGGGGGCACAGCAGTCTCGAGCTTCAGATCAAGCCATGATTCTTCTCGTACACTGGGTCGAATTGATGTGAAAGGCAAAGGGTCGAGGTATGTCGCTCCGGGAGATAAATCGGTATTCATGGACCATGTAAGCCACCTGCTCTGTTTCAATAGACATCGCTAATTCCAATAAAGTTTGGACATTCCAAAAGCTTCATCGTCGATGGGCTCAAAGACCCAAGCATTGTGGGTCTCATGCAAGAATTACATGCGTATCATAGGGCTATGCTTCCAGTATCCGCGAAAATTGAGCCCACTTCCACGTCCGTGTCCGGGCCAGCTGACAAGGCATTGGTTACCGAGATGTGGAGAGCGATGCCATCGGATTCTTATCTTGAAATCCTCAAAGCAAGATATATATCGGATTGGGAGAACGTCCAGAGAGTGTTGCACATCGGATGTTTCTTAAGAGAATGCGATGAGGCTGCTGCTGCTCGGGGGGAGTCTACCGTAGACACAGCAGATGCTTCCACTCCAATAGGGTACTGGATCTTGCCACAGATTCTTGCTGTGGTAGCCATGGTAAGCCGCTTGCACGATCAACATGACGCAAACTCTGCGTCCGAGTCGGAAAAGATCTCGGATGACCAAGTAGCTCGGAATGTCGAATTAGTGAAGAGATGGTTGGATCAGATACCAGAAAAGGCAACCAACCGCCTCCATACGCTCCAAATTCGAACCTTACTCCTGCTGGCCCAAGAAGCAAACATGGCGCCTTCTCAAGAGCTCTGGAAAGAGTCTGGCACCCTAGTACGCCACGCAATGATTATGGGCCTGCATCAAGACCCAGAAGAAAACAAACAAATATCTGCTCTTGATAAAGAGCTGCGCAGAAGGCTATGGACTACCATCGTGGAGCTCGACATGCAATTCTCACTTGGGGCTGGAATGCCTGCAGCAACAGTCCCATCAAACTTTCAGCTTGGAAATTTGATCAACGCTTCCGACGAGGATCTTCCAGATAACTCGCAAGACTATCCCGCTGGTAAATCTGTAGATGCAGATGCTTCGGGCGAAGTGTTACCACAAATTGCGCTCTCCTTCTCGCTCCAAGATCGCCTTAGTGCTACGAATTTGCTAGGCGGTCATCTGAATCTCGAGCAAGACACAACAGCCCTGCTGTCGCTTGCCAAGACCTTGGAGAAAGCCGTTCAACCTCCTCCCCAACAGCTTCGTACCTCTTTCCGAGCAGGTCACGTAATCCACGAACGGATGTCCCAGCTCTTCGCCAGCATCAAGTTGGACATGTCCATTCGCCGTCCTCTCCTAGCAATCTACCGTACCGTGGCAATGGGCTCTTCAGCGAGCTACCTTCCACAAGCTCGCAGAGGGGCTTTCCGATGCGCATTGGCAATCCTATCCCATCTGGATGCCTTGGACCCCACCATCGCAGACCCCGGTGTCGTCCAATCCAAGAGGCACCTCAATCTATTCCACATCCTGTATAAGAACGACATTACGCAAGCAGCACTGCTAGTCTGCAACGAGATCCGCTCGCTCAAGGGCGTGAGCAGATCTGTGTCAACCGGAGATGAGCCCCAAGAATCGATCCCCCCAACGAAACCCAGCTTAACACGCGTGGTGGACGATACACTGAACAGCCTATTGTCCAGGCTCGGAGAATTTGGCTGCGATCTCAAGGATATACTGGCCGTGAGTATCGTCCTCCAGAGTGTGAGGGCTGAGGGGTCGGGTGATGAGATACAAGAGGCGATGAAAAAAGGAGCTCAGCGGGTGCTCACTGCCTGTCAGAGAGCTATGCCTCTGGCTCGGAGCGATCCTGTAGCACATAAAGCTTTGGGAGCGGCTTCTCCCGGAGACAGCTGGAGCTCGGATATGCCTGCAGATGGTAAGGCCTCCCTGCTGAACGCTGCAGATATGGTATGTTGTGATCTTGCTTGGACGCACTAGACACTTACCCTACCCTAGATGTCGATAGGTGGTGGGTTTAACTTTACCGACCTCGACTCTGGATGGCCAAACCTCTCCGTCTGTGACTGATGTTCTGGATCCCCGACCCAAGCCCGACTTGGATCTACGCTATGCCAGGAAACTCGGACTCTGTACCAAGGAACAGCGGTTACGGGCGTGTCTGGCTGCTCAGAACCTGTTGGTTCTGTCAGGGTAGTCATGTGGAGTGTAGCCAACACCAGCATTCGGTCTGGTTTCCGATACCAGCTCTGCGGAATCAATGGGTACTTCTCTAACTCACAACTAGAGAGATCTTTTGAGATAGTATCTAGTACCCAGCCTGAAATAAATAGTATATACTATTCATCCTTAGATGCAAGCACCAAAATTAACTCAATTTTTATGTGTCGACTTGATGGCTTTTCAGAACCAATCGTCTAGTCTTCTGTCCATCACTTCATCTTATCTTCCCCCCCCCCCCAAAATAGAACTAAACAAATGTCTTCCATCCGCAAGAAGCATCTTTCTTCCATTTGTCTAACCTAGATTGACAAGTGTGAAGGACTGTCAGCCACAGCCACAGCCACAGCCACAGCCGTACGGTAGCTGCATTATTCGCCTGTCTTTATTCCGCGATCAGGTCCAATATCAGTATGTTAGAGTTGCCACACCCACCTCTCTTCCCCCTCCCTTATCTTTAGTATAGCATTCATATACAAAGCCCCTCTACTTCTTCAGAGCTTTGTAATCCCTAATCATCAACCATCAATCATCAATCATGACTTGGATGTTCTGTCTATCTCATAGCGCGTGATCCTCGTTACCCTCCCCCCCTTCCCCCCCCGGTGACATCTCCGAGGTCACGCTCCACCCTCATGATCGCTATGATCATGACTTGACATGACCACTTGACCTTTTTTTTTTTCAGAGTCTATAGAATCCCCACTTCGAAGGCGTGTGCCAGCGGGAGATAGACTGGTGGTGTAAATAGCGGACAGGTTTTCCCTCAGCGATATCTTACATGTACTTGTAGAGTGCTGATGTTTATTGCAGGGATGTTACTTGGGAGGTTAGGTAGTAATGCTGTATATGGTCCCTCGGTCTTTGCAAGGAGTTCAGGTGGAAGTCGAAAGGGGACTCTAATTAATCCTCGCATCAGGTCTCGAAAGTCCCTGAACCTTTCGTGGCCTCTCTGTGGAACTCCAGCATACTGTACCCATTCTGCATCAGCTCTCCCATTGTATTATCGAACGCCTGGGTAACGGCTAACGCGCACAACTCCGGTGACTGTATCAAGAGAGCAGAGATCTAGACTCTGCTATATGAAGCCAAGACAGCAACCCCTCCTTGTCAACCCCAACCACCGATATTTCCCCGCAGTACCGTCCCCTCCCAAAGGCCCGAAGACAGGAGATTCGTCCAAGGACAGAGAACGAAGTCATCAGGAGCACGCTGCAAGAAGGGTCGTCGGTCCCCACAGCTGATGCACAGTCAGAAGAAGTGCGCGGTGGAGAGGGGGGCGGGGGACGACGGCGACCTACTCGGTGAATATGATCATACACGCAAGGGAAGCCCAGGCCCAGGGATGGGACGCAGGGCCGGCGGAGCGCAAGGGGCTTTTAAAGTGGACGCCCGAGAGATGAAAACCGCGTGGCAGGGGCAGGGTCGGGCAGCAGCCCCCACGAGTCTCGGAGCTGTGAGCTGTGACGGGAGAGAAAAGAATAAAAAATCGCGAGATACATAAGGGTGTTCAGTTTATCAGACCTGACGGCAGAATATCCTGCCAAGTATGATGCCAGAAAAACATGATCCAAGAAAAGGGATGAGAAGGAAAGGAAAATGCTGAGCTGGAGCTGACGAGGTGCTAAAGCTAGACCCCAAAGGAGAGGCGAGCTATCGGATCAGGTGACAAGATATATAATATTATACAGTATGTATATGTAACAGGGGGCTCTAATGTACAGTAGAGTACTACATAGACATCTACAGAACACACTCTCTCCTCGCTTATCTTATCTCTCCTGGCAGCAACGTGACTGTACAGTGGAGCAGTACAATAAAATAATGTCAACATAAAAAATGCTCGGCCCTACGTGAGCGACTCCTCCGTCCTTGCCGACACCCCCGACGGATAGATAATCGACAGAGCGTCAAGAGATCAGGGTGAAAGGAAACCGAGAATCTTTACGGGCAGCTCCGCTCGGCCTGGCACCCTCGAATCTCATTTTTGTTCTTCCGACCAGTCAAACAAGTAAATAGAAGCGGAAGGAGAAAGCAAGATGCTGATCTTGAAATGGAAGCAGGCTAGAAAATGTCCAGAGCAGGGCTGCGGGAAAGCAGCGCACAAACCTGGGTAGGGCTAGTTTACTTCTTTGTTTCATCGTGATTAGAGTACAAAATGTGCTAGTATACAGCGACGTGGGAGCCTGCCATGCTCTCCAGATTAGATCAAACACCTGTCAACACCTCTCAGATACACCAGACTTGCGCCAGTGCAGTTTTCCTTGGCGGCGAGCCCGCGCGAGGAACAATCCCGACTCCGACAAAGGAAAATTTTCGACTCGGCGCCCAGTCTCGAAGCTATCGCGAGCTTGAAAACCCGACTTGGGCACCTCAATGAGCGTTTATGTCTTGCGAGCAAGCGGCCCGAGAACATTAAAATTAGTATCGAACCAAGCCAGCCGAAGGTTTCGACGGGCCTGGGCATCATGCAACCGGCAAGAGGTGACAAGCGCGAAGAGCCGCAGCTAAGAGCACGCCGATCCACAGCAGTTGGAAGCCCGTCTGTCTCATCTCAACGAGAAACTCGGCGAATCTCGACCTGGACAGCTGCCTGTTCTCCTTCGAGAGCCCGAGGCCCCGGGGGACGTTACCCCAAGAGTCGTCGAAGATGGTGACGAGAGACCAGATGACGATGCCGGGCGTCATGAGGCAGAACCAGAGGACCGTAGGCACGAGCCAGACGAGATCTGAGCGCGTCGGTTTGTCGACGCTCGCGTTGAGGAGGTAGACGACCTGGAGCGCGAGTGCGCAGAACATGTCTGCCGAGATCGTGAGGCTGACCGATATGCCCTGCCAGAAACCCAGCGCGTAGAGCGTAATGGCGCAGAAGGCGAGGATGGGCACGGCGCGGGCCTTAGCGATGTTGTAGACGTGCACCGGCGACAGCTGGGTTAGCATCCACGGGAACCACAGTGTCTCGATCATGGTCACTCGGGACCACCGCACCTACCAGCATGTTAGCCGTCGCTCGCGTCTACTCCCAGATCGGCACCAACTTACTTGCTGCTTCACCCAGGCATTGAACGTGTTCGGCGTGTCCGTGTACACAATGGCCCCGGGGGCGTAGTGGACTGCAAAGCCGGCCCACAGGATTCGGGTTGTCAGGTGTCGATCTTCGACAGTCACCTACTTTGTTAGATTGTATCTATCTCTCTGACAGATGGAACTACTGACCACTTTCTGTCCGAAGATGCGCTGGCAGTACCACGGAACCAAGATCAAATTGAGTGCTGATATTCTGAAGCCGGCGCATGGGCCTGGCTGGACTTCGGTGGCCCCGAAGATCGATCCTTGCGCCTTGGAAATCTCTTGCTCGAACCAGTAATGCGACGCCGCCATCCGAGAAATGTAAGTATGGCTGGAGTGGATAAATCGTAGGTGTCCCGATACGCCGCCGGTGTTGGTGTCCTTGTCAAACAAGCTGACGACTTGCTCCAGACCGCCGGGGGCGATGGCTGAGTCCGAATCGGTACTAAAGACATATTCGAGGCCCAGCTCCTCTGATATCACCCTGGCGAAAACCAACGTCGTGAAGAGAATATCTTTCTTGGAGTTGTGAGGCTGGACCACACAGATCCCTCGAGCGTCTCGGATGGCTTGGAAAGACGTCTGTCCTTCGATGAGGCACCGTATCATGCTTGATAGATGCTCCATAATAAATTCGCAGGTCTGCGCGTCCTCGACATTAGTCAGCTTGGCGGAGAGCATGTACTGCTCCATGGTCGTCGCAAGTGTTTCGGTCAGCCGGATCACACTTGCTCCTGGAAACATCTGCAACGGGTTAGCGGAGTTCCCTAACCTCAGAGGCTGACTTGCGTTCATGAAGATATCGACCATCTCCTCATCCACGACTGTATCCCCGTCGACGCCGGCGATGACGGGTCCGCAGACTGGATCTTCCGCGAAGCATTGAAGACAATTACGATATAGCTCTGCGTCCTCTCTCCACCCGACAACACTGGCTGTGATCCGAGGGCTCTCCTCAACCTCTGACATACTACAGCTCTGATCGTCGGAGCTGATAGACCCATCTTCGCTTGAGGAGTCCTTATCCAAGAGGTAGGGTGCTTCAACCGACTTGTGGTGGGATTTGGACGCGCTCGCCCAGCACCAATTTCGGGGATCGGTAGCTGTGAAGCCGTGGGCGTATGCGAACGTAATGCCCAACTTGACCAGAACGTCCATGGTCAAAGTGAACATTCCGATCTGCAGTGACTTCCATGCGGTCGCGAGTATGGCCGTGGTGCCCGCGACAGTGAAGGAGAACCGCAAGGCCTTGGCAGCCGCTCGTGCCCATGGCTTTTGGATCATTCTTATGTTGTATGTTGAAGCACGCATGGCGTCGTCTCGGGAATACTGCACGTGGCGGGTGGAGGGAGAGGTCGTGCGGTTGTTCAGGGTCTGCTCGTCGTCGTGGTAGCTCGTCGTCTCATGGAGCACGCCTTGGCCATTCTCAATGTCGACGGATCATGGAGAGACAAAGGCTGAGTCCCGAGGAGGCGGCATAGATGTACAAGTAGCTCAGCAGCGTAGCTCTTGCAATAAGAACAACCCCTTATGGGCTACTAGGGCCAGGGTCGTAAGATCTGAGGGTAGCCTTTGGTGGTCGCGTGTTGTAATCTTACCTGACGGATGACAACTCCGTTTTTCGAGACGTGAATTCTCTACGCTCAGTTCGATGCAGACAGCGCCCAGAATCTAAGATGCAATCGAAGCCAAGTGAATGAAAATGAAGTCTTGAGGAAATACGAAAGGGTTGATCTGGTTGCAATGCCTGGCAATAGCCCTGGTAGGGTTGGGCTACTTATACTAGCTCCACTTATCTTGCACTTCTGGCCCGTTTTGACAAGCAGCTAGTTATCGGCCTCTTTAGGAAATGAGGTTGGTTCCCGTCGAAAGATCGAGCCGGGAGGGTGAAGCAATTTTTCCCAGACAACGATCGCCCTTGGCATCCTGGAGATTTTCCTCGAAAAATAGAGACGGGAAAGTGGTCCATGATACACGTCAGTATAGCTCTGCAAAGCCTGAGAAGGTATCAAAGATTTGGTTTGATGAAAAGATACTGTCAAAAACACCTCAACTTACTGCTCTCTCACCGCTTCCGACCTGCTCTGGCATAATAAACTTTTTTTTCTTCGTGAGGGGGAAGCAGAGGGAGGGATGAGCATGGGGCTTCCTGGGGGTAGGGGAGGTTGGGTTGGCGTGAGTCAGTGAATAAGGCCTCCCATTCCGAGTCCAGATATCGGGGTAGCAGAGAATCTCGCAAGAAGATGTCCCATTAGTCGTCAAGCTGGATGGAGCTGGATACGATGGATACAATGGACCCCGCCCGAAGACTTCAGCAATGTCCTCACGGGCTCTTCCTCTCACCCATGCCAGGGGCGACATTCCGCGGTCCTAGATCCTTTCTCGATACGAGACCCAGTGGAGGGGTGACTGATCGGGAAAATCATGACGATAAGTCGCGGTTGGGATCACCGTCTTGCTTTCAAAACTCATCAACGATGAGAGGGCCCAGATGCTCGCCGCAGGCCCTCTCGAGTACCACCACCCCGTATCTGTTCATGGGCGCCTGGCAGCCAGTCAGCTTTTCGAATTCAAGCTTCAACATGCTTTCTCCAAGCCCACGATCCAGTATCGCCTCCCGAGTGGCTGCTGTCCCTGGGTGGTGGAGGGTTGATGCGAATCATACTTCGTTCTGCGAGATGCGAAGAGGTTCAGCGGTTCAGCGGTTAGAGTTTTTTGCAGCCAAGCCGACATGGAGGACAAGGGCGGTGAGGCGCTCGGCTTATGTAACTCGGCATTATATCGTGGCGCGACGGCGATACTGTGGTTCTTCTACCACAATATCTATACCTGGTTCATCACCCACGATGTTGAAGGAACATGTTTGTTTATTCTCCGGCACTCGTCCTTCTCGTCGTACCTGTAAGCCCTGTGCAGTATGAGTACTTCTTCAAGTCTCTTATCGGTCCCATGTGGATTTTTTTGGATTTTTTTATTAGTAGGGGCATTTCTATAAATTGCGATATGCTTAAGCTGGAGGATGCGGACAAGGGTACATGTGGGCAGGGAGACTTTGGCATCTCTCGAACCCGCCTGGATCAGAGTTGATATTCGGAGTGGCCTCTACCATGGTAACCCACACGAGCTCAAAAATCGACCCAAAGCGCGGCCCGAAACTCTTTTTCTGCTTCTTTCATGTCGAGAATAGCCGATCCTTTAACCCCTTGACGATATTGTCTTGTTGGACATGGCTTCGAGACCTCAATTTTACGTGCGGATTCTAGAAGCCGGGTAGCCAGGGGGGCGATCGCAATTTGCTTTCTGTTATGCTGTTCTCTGAGGCAACTTACTTTTCACCATGCCAGGAGCTTCAGACGAAATTTGCTTCCCCCAGTATGTGGAGCTCTTTCAATCCCGTGGATTGATGCCTTGTGCCTGATGACATTTCTCCCTCGGGATAAAAGTATATATTTTCCCATCTGCATATTTACAGTACACTTGCACGAGCCTGCGAACGCTATGAAGGCCAATAAAAGCTTGGCGTTAAAGCCTAGCAGTGACATTAGCCAGTCAACGGTCAGGATCTGAGACCTAAAACACTGTCTTGAAGGCTAAATGCCGTATTACATCTAGAGTATTTGTCGCTCATCGTAGCAAAGTATAGAACAACAACGTTGTGCTTATCGTACACGCGGATTTAAGATAAATAAACAGAACTTCCCCAAACCCCCCCGGCAACATAGAGCCAAGGCTTATTGTTCACATCAAAATCCAAGAGATGAATCCTTTTTGGTTAAGTTGAAGCACAGCATTGTAGAGACTGGCCTGGACGTTAGCCAGTAGGACTTCAGGATATATGCTCTGAAATACTATATCATGCTTAAAATTCAATAAGATATACGAAGTACCTCGAATAACTATTTCCCGTGATAGTGGAGTATGGATAGGTAGGCTTGGGCCTAGAATATCTACGAGATACAAAGAACAAGGAGGATAGAGCTTGGCGATACAGTTTGTTTATGAACCTCATGGGTCGATACTCTTTCTTTTGTTTTACCATATAGCATGCTAGTACACACAGGAGACTGATCGTAATCGATGTCAAGGTTCTAGACTGTATGGCAACAATCGAGCACTTGCGAGAGTGTCTTTCGAACACGAAGCTCGGTGTCTCTCTTTCCCGGGGAAGAGACAGCGTAGCCGTTGTTTACAATGCGGATGCTGTAGCAGGACACAGATGCTGCTTTCCCAGACAGGGCAGCTCTCTTTATCTCGTATGCACCTTGCTATCAATAAGGCATGTCAGTTGAGATATAACATTTATTTTTAGCCTGAATAGTGGTAAGTTAGGGGTATTTTTATAACGAGGTAATACGCTTGAAAAAGCCACTTTATGGTAAGGAACTTATAGAATCGCCCAGAGACTAGATATCAATGTTACTCATTAGGGGGACAAAGACGCTGCCCCCCATAGTGGTAAAGGTAACTCCGACTACTAACGCCTGTACGCGGTATCCCCTGCGGAGTTGTAGGCTGTATCACCAAAATGAGTCTTTTTTAAGAAGCACTTTATTGTGAGAGTCTGCAGGGCCGAGATCAAGTGGCGGCCAATCTACTTCAGTGGAGCCACAACCTTCTCGCAGGCCGCAGGGTTTTCATCATCGAACCACCACTGACTCTCTCTGAACAAAAATACCTGCAATACGGATGTACAAATGAGATCTGGAAGCAACAAGACGACATACAACACGGCCACGGAGAACCCTGGTTAGATTGAGTATCTGCTTTTCTATTACGCTGTTTCCAGAAAGTAGTTCCAAAAGTATGAATCTCTCTCAGCTCTTTCGAAACTATGGTTCTCGGGCTCATAGAAAATTTCTTGTTTTGCTAGCTACAGCTATGCTTGAGGGTTTTTATTGAAGTTTCCCTCAACAGTTAACTGCGGTTTCGCCGACTCTTAGCTCATTAAGCATGCAAGTAACAAGAGTTCGTCTAGGTAGTCAAGAGTCGCAAAGAAAACTATAAGATACTCCTTGAGCATTCTGCCTCGGTGCCGCTAGGCTCTGTGGTGATAATAGAAAGCTTACATAACAGGGTAGGTACAATTGAAAAAAAAGGGCATACTATCCGTGGAACACATGTCTTTAGCCCTCAGGGGAGATCTTACATTGCTCTTTCGTTTTTGACTAATAAATCATGACGAAATTTCAAAAGAAACTAAATATCATCAAGTTCCTTATCGTACCAAGTCGGTGACTGTAGTTATCTCTCGGGGAAGGGCTCGGGGAAAAGAGAGAGGCACGGCCCCCACTGCAGTGGCCCCCGGAGAGCCAGCGGAGCGCCACTCGCGCTTTACATCTATATTAGTATTAATATTTATACCTATACGTCAATTTATAATTAAATCTACTCATATTTTGTACGAAATATAAACAATTTATCAGAGGGTGGTTAGTCATCACCCAGGCTAGTTGGTTTATTTGGACCATGATGATCCGTCTCCCATGTCCCCATCGCAGGCCAGATCAATTCAATCATTCGGACCTTCACCGTGACATCTTCCTCACCTTGGAGAGCAAGACTTCAATTCTCAACAACATGGCAAACTCACGTCTCGCCCTTATGAAGACTATGCCGCCTTGAATGCAAGTCCAAGGGTACTTCTAGTTTGTATTTCGCATACGGCTGCTAGTACTCAGTTATTACTAGCAAAGTAACCTTATGATACTTTACACAGGCTACTTGAAGATTGATGGTAAAATAATTCGCAACATGAAGTTTCCCTCCCCCTCGTCACGGAGATATCTCCGAAACTGCAAAACGTCGAGTCGATCACACCGCCTGTCGCGAATTCGATGCGCGAGGTTGTCGCCTGCACGCGACACATGACCCTAAGGCTAAGTTCCGGCTCCCTCGACCCTCGGAGCATAACAGTCTTACAGTATGATATCAAGTAGATTCTCACTCACGCTTGATGTGAAAAGAGTAAGAAAGGACAAAATACACACACATATCTACATATGTACTGAATACTTGATCTCAACGATGTGAGGACTTCTAGGGATATAGAGATACAGCTTCAAGGTACTCGGAAGTCAGGAGAAAAGCACGGGATTCGAGGTAACTAGCTATTATACTCTACAACCCTAGCCTGATACATCAACAGCTGAGAGTACCACAGTCTTGACACTTCTGACCGCGAATTCTGAAACCTGTTCCTCGACTCCCTCCTTGGGATACAAGAGATCCTTTTCCCAGGCCGATGCGGTATTGTGACAGCAGCTGCAGCAATCGAGAAGCTCCTCAAGTACAAAGTCTGGCGTTACTGCGGTGAGGACTCTCGGCGGGCACTGCATCATCCGGATTGATTCGTCGGCTCTGCACTTTAGAGTTTGGCTGTGGGTGGGATCTCCCAGGCCAAGGCCGTGGCCATGCTTTTGCCCGTCAGCGATGTCGTGAGCGTGAGCATGTAGCCATCAACTGTTCGGAATCTTCGGATCGCTGTAACTCGCCATCTGATGTGAAGTCAGACCAGGCCCGGCCAGGCCGCTGTCTCTTTCGAGGAGTATTTCCATCTCGAACACCACCCTCCGTCACCCCGGCGACAACGACGACGACGACGACCCAAACGCTTCTGCCTCGCTACACTCCTCGTTTTTCTACCCCCCCCCTCCCCCCACTCCATCATGGCTTCATGCTCCATCTCTCGCATGACTCTACTGAGCTGGCTTGTCTTCTTCTGGGCCCCGACCAGCCGCGGCCACACGCTCATGCAGAACCCCGTCCCGTTCCCCAGCCAGCTCAAATCGAACGCACCGATGAACAAAGATGGGTCCAACTGGCCGTGTTCGGGCGAGACGGAATACCATCCGGACGGCGTGATGAACGTTTGGGAGCGTGGATCGACGCAGTACCTGCAGTATGTATACCGCATCTTTATATTCCTCGTCGTCGATCGAGGAGAGCTTGGAAGCTGGGATTATTGACATTGACGTTGATGTTGACCTTCACACCTCCCAGGGCCATGGGCGGCGCAAGTCACGGGGGAGGATCCTGTCAGATCTCCGTAACGAAAGACGTCAAGCCGACGCGAGACAGCACGTGGAAAGTCATCCATTCCATCCATGGCGGCTGTCCCATCCGAAATTTGACCAATGGGAACTACGGTTTCTCGGCCACCACGCGTTTACCGAGTATCTACAATTTCACCGTCCCGGCCTGGACGCCATTGGGACGCGTCGTGATGGCATGGAGTAAGTTCATTACGCCGTCCCTCGTGTTGTTTTGTTTGTTTCTCCTCCGCTTCCTCCTCCTCTTCTGAAAGATCCTCAGCCAACTCTGCGGTATGTGACAGCATGGTATGGCCGATGGAGTGAGCCTGAGATGTTCATGAACTGCGCGCCCGTCTTGGTCCTGGGCGGCGCGACCGACAAGGACCTCACCCAGCCGGAGCTGGAGGCCCAATACGACGCCGCCCCCTTCATGTTCGAAGCCAACAACGGGAATGGCTGCTGGACCGGCAATCATGGCAGCTGCGTCGTCTTTCCTGAGCCTGGCGACTCCCTCGAGGTGAACTCGGAGTGCCCGCTCGACCCCGTCGGCATGTTCACCGGCGTCTGCGACTCATCGCGCCGGCTGGCACTGCTTCCTCCGCACGGGGCTGGGAGCCGGAGCACGCACATACTAGCGTTGGGTGGCGTGCTGCTGATGCTGATCGTGGCGCTTGTGACCTATGCGCTCGTCCAGGTCTGCAGGAGAGGGCGGGTGTCTGGGGAGGGCTATACGTATAGCAAGGTGTCCGGCGTTTGATGAGCCGGGAACTATTGAAGGAGAAGGTAGATTCTGCGTGGGTAAATAGAGGGAACGTATATACATGTATCAAATTGAAATCAGCAAGTCATTCCAGTGATCGATTGTGTATACATCCGATTGTTTATCCCCTGCTTAAGCGAGCATATAACTACCTACGTACCTCTAAGCGCGACAGGCTACTCCGACAACCTACTCCTCCCCCTTTCCACCACAATCCACCAGCACGGCAAAGATTAAACGCCTCTGTCTGAAACGCATACGAAGACGCTCACCTAGGTAGCTGTCACGAATTTCCAAATTTCCAAAAGACCTCAAGACCCCTCGGCGCCTTCGCACTCGCATTCGCAAGAAGAACGAACAACAACAGCCGCGTGCCAGCGGTGACGTTATCAGAACTCGATGTGACTGAGCGAAAACGCCTGCAGGGCATATTGTATCACTGTAGAGCGCAAAGTCGTCCTGCCGAACCTCGTAGATTGTGCTCTTGCGGGCTCTTCATAAACGTGTCTGTAGAAGCGATGGCGCTTTTTTGTACCACGGTCGCCTGCACTCGCTGGTTTTCAAAGCAGCTCATTCACGAATGCAGAGATACATGATACGACCTTGGAGAGCGAGGTTGAGGCTCCGCTGGCCCTCCGGGAGCCACTACCGTGGAGGCCGTCCAGAGCTGCAAACAAAGAAAGCAGAATATCTTGAAAGATTATTCCAGACGGCCTCCACGGCAGTGGCCCCCGGAGGGCCAGCGGAGCGTCACATAACTGCCAGCTGTACTAGACCAGTTAATCCTATACTCGCAAGGTGAAAACTCGTATCTGTTGCTCGGAAATCGATCGCTTCTCAATTTTCAAATATTTACTGCTCTATCCCTCGGATCCAATCTTTTTCGGAGATGGGACTGTGCCCAGATTTTGCTGTGACGGGCGAAAATAGAGAGGGTATTTC
Organism: Diplocarpon rosae; assembly: GCA_032760415.1. Taxonomy (NCBI): domain Eukaryota; kingdom Fungi; phylum Ascomycota; class Leotiomycetes; order Helotiales; family Drepanopezizaceae; genus Diplocarpon; species Diplocarpon rosae. The sequence continues at coordinate 48,720 of JAUBYV010000010.1, read as the reverse complement.
CCTAATGCTATAAGGATATTACAATCTTTAGAGGATTCCAGGGGCTTAAAAAAGACGTAGTTTAGATTATTTTCACGTACATTTCCGGGTATCCCCTCCAAACAGTGGAACACAGTATATTTGTCGCAACGACCTTGAGGCGGAGAAGCGAGTCCACTGGCTCAGAACTTTACGATCTCGCTGAACTAGGTCGAAGCTCTGCGACTTTCAATTCGTTGAACTATAGGTATTGCTGGGGATTAGATCCGCTCTTTTTGATGACTAGGAGTACTGGTTGAGAGACACTAGGAATACTAGTTGACAGACCAGCACGCAAACCGACCAACGCGACCCGCTCCGTAGCAACTCTTCCGCGCCTCTCTCACAAAAGGCCATATTCACGCTTGGGGAGATTCTCTCACCCTTCAACTGATCCACATCATGATCTCGAGCCAAACCAACACTGCCCTCGACGATCGGCCCAGCCCACGCTCAGCAACCTCTGAAGATCCTCCTTGCTGCTTGTTGACTTTCTCGCTAGGTATGTACTCGTTCTTGTGGGCTGGCGCTGCCATGCCGCCCTCGTCTACGGTCGGGATATCTGCGAATCCTACCTGCCAGCCAAACAAACGTACCATGCGAGCCTGCGAAAACTCATAGTCTGATATGTACATTGACCTCGACGAATACCAACTGCCACCACTCGTCCGTGTAGCACCCTCGCTTAACATTACCGTTGCCCGTAACAACCCGAGCTAGAAGCTAGTCAAGCTACCTGTAGCGTACAAACTTCAAGAGGAGAGAAAGCGGGCCGAGTCCGTCTCACGCGTTGAGGTATCTCGACCCATCTCGCATCTCACATCTCGCATCTCGAATCCCCAAAAGATCAACCTCGTCTGTCAGCCCGCCCGTTCACGAGCTACCGCGTCCGTCTTTCCACTCTTCACAACCCTAATTTCTACAGTGTAGAAAAGCTCCGTTATTCACGTTGCGAGCATGAGCTCCGTCCGAGTGAGCGCCTCCCCTCCCCCCTCCCGCGCGGCTCTCTCTCCACGAGTTTGCGTCGGACATCTGCTCGGCTCGGCTGACTCTGGGCGTAGGACGCTCTCACCATCGACACGTACCAGAAGGCCGTCACGGCCCTCCTCGGCTTCGTGCTCGGGATCATCTTGACTTGCCTGGTGAGGAGCGTGTACTTCTCCTGCCTGCTCGTGTGGGCGCGGCGGAGAGCAAGGTCAGTCTGTCTCTGTGGCGGGAGAGAGATACATTGACATGAGGCACTTAGGGGGGGCTGACGGGAGCTGACTAGGAGATACTGAGCGCCGGGAAGAAAGATTCAGGGAGGGGGAGGGGGAGGTACCTTGGGCGTTGCAGTCGCGTGAAGATCGTTGGAGACAGCTTTTTGAAAGGGTGGTGGGATGCTGTGGGGGTTATGATTCTCCGACGTTACAGCTGGCGCTTTGTGGGATAATCGGAATTTTCCTCTTCTTCTTTGAAAAGAATCTATCGCTGCAGTCATGTGTAATTTGATCTGTGCAATATCATGGCCTAGTCTTGCTTGTTTCCTCATGAACCGGTGTCATACCTAAGCTGTGAAAGAACCAAACAGCTTGTTGCTATAATCTGGGATCGCTTTCAGCCAAGAATGCTGAACTCTCTAGACATTGCATTTTCTTCCTTTCTTTTCTCTTTCTTTGCCAAGAAAAATGTCCGGAAGTGTAGCATCTTAGCGAGCCCCTGATAAACAACGCTCCCGGTGACTCTAATACCATGATACAGTCGTGTACTGCGAGGAATATTGAATAACTGGATCGCGATCTGTCTTTACACCCATACGACGGCAAAACTTTCTCAATGCATAACAGGACAATTTTAGTTCCTATCGAGGTCCAGCTCCCAGCGGCTCTGGCTGAGTATTTCGAGGTTCTTGTGGATCTCTTCGTCACCAGGATATGAGAACATCAACGCAGCACAGCCAGCGATGAGTTATCTTCAACTGGGACGTCCGAGGCCTGGGGGCGCGATCGCCAGAAAGGAAGCGATGCATCTTTTTGCGACGCTAGGAGCCTGAAGCCTTCGAATGCTAATAGTTCTGCCGTCTGTCAGGTTGTGATCAGGAATTATCAAGCGTTAGGTCCCCCCAGCATCATAGCGCTCCAAACAGTCCATTCCAGCCATCATGCAATCGCTGATGGATCCCATTAACAAGCAATATCGGCGGCATTTGATGGTCCGAATTCGCGGACATCAGACAAGCCTGCACAAGGATTGGGCTTCCAAAACATTACATAGCTATGGAATTTTCAGACAGACTCGGATATGCTCCTTTGATAGCCCCAATTTTGCAGCCCACGCAGCCACGCCGCCAGCTCTCCTGCATACTTCCTCATTACGCCCTACGACGGCCGTCACTCAGGTGACATTCTGACGACGGCTGGGGTATCTTCTGCCAGCACTGCAGCAGGTTCCCGCCTCCGCGACGAACTTGAAGTCTTTGGTGAAAAAGGTACAGGGCAAGCGAGATTCCACATCGTGGGATTAGAGCAGGTGGAGACTGAACTGTAGATACCCAGTCATTTTTTACGAAAAATTATTAATTTTCACCCCTGATCATCACTTCTGGCACAAAAAAAAAAAGCCGAGTTGGAGTTGACTGTACAGAGAACCCACATTTCTTGAGCACAATCTCTCTTCTCAACCGTTGCACGGGAGAAGATTACATACATGGGAAATCCAGGTTTCTCAGTTCAGATGGAACCTGGTTTTTGACACGTCATATTGGACATCTGAACTTGATGAGAGAGAGCCCGCTGATTGTTCGCGGTGCATAGGTGATGGTACATACCTCTAGTAAAATGGCGGTGCTAGGAGTGCTTGGAGTTGTGAGTGCGTATAGTGACGAAGTTCTCGATTCTCTCATACATATTCCCAACAGATAGATAGATATATATATATATATATATATATATATATGTATGTATGTATGCAGTGATTTTCTCGAGTTCCGTTCTTATCACTAGCAACGATCTACTTCCTTTTGCTGAAGCTTCTGGTTTAAAGCTTGAGAAATGCAGCATATAGAAGTGTGGAGTGATGTGTCAAGCAGATATATGATGAAAGGCTGGCTTGAATTCGAACGTAGAAATTGCAAGACTCGCTTGTCAATATGAGAGGCGTATTTTCCAGGGCCTGTATTTAGCGGTTTGAGAAGCGACGCCATCAATAATATATCTACCGCCAGACTGATACTTCGTCCCAGCTACCACGAACAGATACGAGTCCCTCGTCCTATCCATCCGCCGTACGTACTATGAACCTCGCAACCCGCATCCAGATCCCAGATCTCGTCAAGGACTGGCCTTTCCCTCGAAAGGTCAATCCCGCGCTCGAGCAGGTCAAGCGCGAGAACGACGAATGGACCAAGACGCTCGGCATCAATAACGTCAAGCTAGAGAGCGCACTCGAGCGAGGTGGCATCGCCCTGCTCACCGCGCTCTGCTACCCAGACGTGCCAGCCGCCACGCTGCAGTGGGGAGCCGACATCATGACCGTCTTCCTGATCTTTGACGAGATCACGGATAAGCTGTCTGGCGTTGAGGTCGACGGCCTGTACGAGATGGTCAAGGATGTGTTCGAGTATGTTTTGCGGTTGCTGGCTGCTGCATCCCATCACCGGGACCAGGACTCGTACTGACAGTTGTAGGAACCCGGACGTCGCCCGGCCGCAGGACGAATGTCTCACGGGAAGGTTGTACCAGAGGTAACTCCCCCCTCGTCTTCACCTTTCACCTCGACCATTTTCCATCCAGCAGAACGCCAACTCCACCTCTCCACAGTTTCTGGAACCGCGCGCACCCACACGCGACGCCCACGTTCCTCAAGCACTTCCTCGAGCGATGCTTGTCCTATGTCCAGTCGGTCGCCCAGCAGGCCCACGACCGTGATGCGCTCTGCGTGCGGGATCTCCACGGCTACCTGGACCAGCGTCGCCAGAACGCCGGCGTCATGCCCAGCTTCGCCATCCTGCTGCACTCGCTCGCCATCCCCGACCACGTCCTGAGTCGGCCCCAGTCTGGCGTGCCGGACCTCGAGCGCCTCGCGTGCGACTTGATCATCCTCGCCAATGTAACCCGCCCCGCCCTCCCCCCGTCCCGTCGGCGTCGCCCCCCTCGCTGACAGGACAGGATATCTGCTCTTACAACGTGGAGCAGAGCCGCGGCGACACCCACAACGCCGTCGCGGTCCTCATGCGCGCGGCCGACCTCCCTGTCCAGGACGCCATCGAGGCCGTGGCGCGCATGTACGACGAGGCGGCGGCGGCTTTCCTGCGGAAGATGGATCAGGTGGTGACGGGGGACTGCGCGCAGAGCGAGGATGTCCGCGCCTACGTGCGGGGCCTGGCGAACTGGGTGAGGGGGAACTTTGAGATGTCGTTTGAGATTGAGAGGTATCAGCTTGGGCCCGAGGCGAGGAGGGGGGAGTGGATTGCTCTGCTGCCCAGGAAGGGATAGGGGATGGGGGGAGCGGCTGTGGTGGATTAACTCTTTTCTTTTCTCTCCGGTATCTGGTTTCTTTTTCGGAAGAGGCTCGCAAAGGGGAAAAGATACAAGTCGTAGAACAGAGCAATTCTCACCACAACCAGAGCCTGAGCGCTCGCAACTCACTCTCAGCCAGTAGTTTTCAATTCAAAGAAGGGTCGGACAGGAAAGCTGTCATATTACCGTGTTCTGCTCAAGCACAACTCTGCTCTTCAAACACAACATATCCTTACAAATTCCACATGTTGAAGAAGAGATCTCTATTTCATATATGTGTAATCCACTCTACAAACCAGTGGAAGTGACAAAGAACAAACTGCACATACTCGAAGCATTCTTTCTCATATCTTTTCCCAAAGACATTAGAAGAACAAAACATATATTGATAATTACCCGCAAAGCTCGCTTAAATCCAGACAGGGCTCTGTAGCAGAAGAAAACAACAAGCCGCCCGCCTGGGCACACGTCTCCTGCTGCTCTGCCCTCCGCTGGAAACCGAACTCGCAAATGTGTAGTTAGTACATAGGGTAAATATTCCACAATTCTAGGCTGTGCACGCTAGATGCTTGGCAGTGCTGCTTTGATTGATTTCCCTTTGTATTTTGTATCCGCTCCTCTAGCCTCAGAGGTATATGGCATCATTGATTCTTAATGTTCAGAGCAGCGAATTAATATTATTATATCGTTGGTAGTACCCCCTGTTGTAAATCCCTGCCAACAGAAACCTCTGGAATTGCGCTCAGACGTCGTTTGTGGAATATTTACCACCTGTACCAGGTAGTAGAGAGGAGTTTTCGCTCATGGATTATGGAAGATTCAACTGAACTAGGTATGATATCCATATATCCATATCAATATGTATTTACATGCCCTGCTACTAAGACAAGGGTGTCTGCTCTGCTCTCTTTTTCTTTGCTACCTTCCATTTTCCCCTTTTCACTTTCTCCCTTTCTATGTTAATAGTAATACTTACATGTAATGTATACTTATGCTGATATCTATATACATCCCAACATCTAGTCTAGATTAACCCACTGGGACATAAGACAAAAAACACTTCTTCGTAAGGTACTTTTTTATCCCTCCCCCTTAGAATAAAAAGGGGAAAAAAGAAAGAAAGCAAGGCACAGCCGCCTTCTATACACCCTGGCAGCAATGCTTTCTTTTCTTCTCTTTTCTGCCTCTTAGCTGCTAGGTTGACAATGTTTGTACCTGCTAGTGCAATCCTATATTGATGTCTGGTATAACTGGCATGGATAGCCAGTACAGTATGTAGACAGTGTTGGTACCATACCTTGTGCTTGTGAATGAGAACATTTAGCTATATTAGATTATTACACAGCAGATTACTTTACAAAAAATTATACCCTGCCTACACTTGAAGTCCGCCTTGTTAAACGAGTTGACACGCTTCTTATGCGCAACCATGTCGAAGCCATAGCTATATACCTCTGCTAGTAGCATTGGGGTATCATATGAGAATTAATCAGGGGGGGGGTTATTTTTTCAGTACAAATAGAATTGAAGTCTTGTTATACGAAGAAGATATAGATACAGACATGGGTGCTGGCAGGGTCTTACCGGATCCGGATTAGAGCCAAGATCGCGATCAAGCGAGTAGAACCTATCGTGGGAGACACAGCTCTACTTTTTCTCCACCTCCGGATCCCTTCGAAAAAGCCCCAGCAGCACCCTCTTCAACCCACCACCCTCACCACTCTTCCCCTCGGATTTTCTGACGCGGAAGATATAGTAGAAGAACACAGCGGCGCAGATGTTGAACACAATGAACGCGAACCCGATTCCGTAGTCTCGCCAGCGGGTCCCGTACGAGATGGCCACTCCGGCCAGGAACTGGTCCGCCACAGTCGCGCTGCAATACTGGCAATCCGCCGTGGCGGAGGGGTTGTAAAGCGCGCCGCCCGAGGCCGAGACGTAGTCCGCAAGATAGGTGCCGCAGCTGGTGTTGGGGGGCGGTTGCATGATGGCTATTTCGTTGGAAGAGCAGTAGACCGCACGGCCTGCGAGGCCGGTTGAAGAGATGGCTGAGACAAGGTCTATGGGGGGTCAGGAGGGTGCACACAGAAGAGCAGGTTGTGGGATTTGGAGTTGAGGGTGGAGATGATGTATGGGATGGATGGGAGGGGAGGCGGGTAGGGGGATGCGCGGAACAGATTGGACGGAGTAACAACGTACAAGTCAGAGGCGACACGCGATACATAAAGATCCAAAAACCCGGCAGAGCAAACGGCGGCTGGAAGACACCATTGAAGGTCAGACACAAGGAGAACATCAGCGTAGCGATATTGCCTGCTGTCTCAGCATCCGGCAGCGCCGCGATCATCATGTGCGCAAATGTACTCGTAAAGACGAAGAACTGCACCAGCAGCAGCAGAATTAGCCCCTGTCTCTCCGCCGACGGGATCCTGCCCCGTGTGTAGATGGGATAGAAGTAGCTCGCCCACACCATCACGCCGAGCACGATCTGGTAGGGGATCTCAACGGTGATGTTGGCGATCAGGAACGCTTTCCAGGAGTAGGCTTTGGAAGGGCGCTCGCGGACTTCGTAGAGGTCGCGCTGGAGGATGAAGCGAGGCATTATTTGTTGAACGAGGGTGGTAAAGATGGTAGTGATCATAAAGATGGACAGGATGGCGTTCTGAAGGCCTTGCTGCGAGCGGTCAATGTGGAAGAACGAGAAGCCGATGAACAGCGCCGAGGTGACACCTAGGAGGAGCTTGGCGTATATGTATTCTGGCGTGCGCCAGTACTGCTGAAACACGCGCGTGATGACTTCGGTTAACTGCGCGGTGAAGGGCATGGCGAATTCTGAGTGCGATGTGGCCGAGTTGTCAGGGTGTTCTTGTCCCATGGTGGTTTGGATCGAGGCGAGTTCTGTCTGAATCTCCTTGGCCTCGTCGCTACTCTTCCATACTTCGTGCCAGTCTTTGGTTGACTTGCCAGTCGCACCCGCGCCGACCATGGTGAGCATATACTCAGCCGGGTTGTCATCCTCGCCACATTTATCTGCACCGTGGGATTCGAAGTAGTTGAGCAGCGTGGAAGAGTTCTCGCCAATGTCGCCAAAGTAGACAGTCCGACCCCCTTTGGCAAGGAAGAGCAAACGATCGAACTCCTGAAACAGGATCGCGGAAGGCTGATGAATAGTAGCGAGTACGGCCTGGCCGTTATCCGCCAGCTTGCGCAGGAATGCGACAATGGCCCACGAGGACTGTGAGTCCAGCCCAGATGTCGGCTCGTCCAGGAAGAGCAGCAGAGCAGGTTTGGCAGCCAACTCAACCCCAATCGTAAGCAACTTTCTCTGCTCGACATTCAGCCCCTCGCCAGGTACGCCGACGACAGCTTCGGCGAACTCCTGCATGTTCAGCATCTTGATCACGTCCTCGACAAACGCGTGCTTCTCCTCCTTGGACACTGCTTTCGGCTGCCGCAGCGTAGCCGAGAAACGCAGCGCTTCGCGCACGGTAGAGGTCTCAAGGTGCAAGTCTTGTTGCTGCACGTAGCCTGTTTTGCGCTGGAACGAGGCGTCGAGTGGCTTCCCCGACACGAGCATGTCGCCGGTGACCACGCCCATGGAGACTCGCTGGGCGAGGACGTCGAGGAGCGTCGTTTTACCTGCCCCCGAAACCCCCTTTCGTTTTGGTTAGCACTACTCGAATATGACAGGGACGGGGACGGGGTGAGGGGAAAACACCATCAATGCAGTCAAAGTTCCTGGCTTGACCCAACCCGAAACATCATCTAGCAAGCGACGCGGCTCGCCCTTGATCTTGATATCATAACACACATCCCTCCACGTAAACACATCTGTCTGAGGAGCCAATGCAGCAACTTTTTCGTCCTGCTGGGCGTCCTTCGTTGCGTCATCTTTCGCAGGACTGTTCGCACCAGCTGACGGCATGGGAGCCTCTTCGTCTTGCTTGGCTGCCCTCTCGGCCGCTGCCAGATGCTGCGGGACGTGTCCGCGGCGAAAAACCAGGACCTCGGCTTTGCTGTCCGTCGACGAGTTGAACTCTGTGGCAAGGAGGTATACGAACAAGAAAAAGATCATAAAGGCGAACATGAAGCCCAAGTTTCGCCAGATGTGAGAATATGAGTATTGAAACTGGCTTTGCAGGTAGTCGTCTCCGGAGACAGTGAGCTGCCCCTCTACCGCACCCGCGACGGCGCAGATGAACTGGTTGCCGGTAGTGGAATACCCGGGGCCAGAGGGCACAATCTGTGAGCAGGCGAAGCGCCGGCCGTGCATTTCGTTAACCAAGAGGCCTTCGAATGCGTAGGCGACGGGGTTGATCCAAGAGATCCACTTGAACCATGGATGCATCAGAGGACGCGGGATCACGAAGCCGGTGTAGATGACGATGGCGAGGGTGGCGACTCCAGCGATGGCGAGGGCTTGGGAGACGGTCTTGGTGCTGGCGGCGATGGAGCGGTAGATCTGGGACATCTAGGCGGTGGGCGGTTAGCAAGGGGAAGGTGAGCTGCCCGAAACCAGAGCGAGAGGAGACATACGGTCAAGATAGCGACAAAGTTGAACAGGAAAAAGATAAAAAACTGCGAGGGCTCCCGCCTCAAGTCGGCCAGGAAGTACAGGATGATATTAAAGCACGTCGCAATCAGAAACTTGACGGGAATATCCGCCACCACGCCCGCCATGGCCTCAGTAAAAGGGTGGTAGAAGGCATAAGAGGCCTGCTTCTCGACAATCGGGCGCTGGCTATACAGCGTGTTGACCTCGGAGATGGAAATGAGGGCATTCAGCACCACGGCGAAGAACAGCACGCCGCCCTTTTGGAAGAAACTGGCCGTGTCGCTGCGCGTGCCGTAAAAGATGCTCCCGATGATCAGCGCCATGGCGATCTGGCCGATGATGGTGGTGATGGTCGACGTGCGATCATTCCACAGCCGCTGGTACGCGCGCTGCGTACAATACCGAATCTGCATCGGGATGCTGATCGTATATGGGGACTCAGGTCGGACGTGCTTGGCCTGCATACCACGTCGACTGGCCGTGAAGGCGTCCAGCGTCTGCTCACCGCTGAACTCGGCCTCATGTTCACGGGTCTCCTGCTGCAGAGCCTGGCGCTGGGTCGAGGCGAGCCAGTACTGCTCAAACTCGTCGGGCGTCCGCGGTACCTGCTTCTCCATGCCCTTGCGTGCAGTGCGCTCGGCGGGATTCGTGACGGAAGTCAGGAAATCGCCAGTTGTCTGGCGGGGAGGGCATTCCCAGCCCATGGCCACGAAGTACGACTTGGCCTCGTCGGCCGGCCCAAAGTAAATCTGCCGGCCCTCGTACAGCACCACGGCCTTGTCGAACTCGTCATAGATTGCCTGTGAGGCCTGGTAGATGGCCACCAGGTGGCAGGCGCCGCTGAGGTTCGACGACATGCGCAGCGACCGAGTGAACTCTAGCGCTGTCGCAGCGTCCAAGCCCCGCGTCGAATTGTCCCATGCGGCGATGGGCGAGCCAGCCAGAGCCATCTCCGCGATGCTGACGCGCTTGCGTTCCCCCCCAGATACGCCGCGCACAAAATCATTGCCGACTTTGGTGTGGTAGGTGTGCGAGAGGCCGAACGTGGCCATCACCACTTGCGCCATATGTTTGGCCCATGTTTCGCGCGAGAGGCCGTCGACAAGGCGCTGCTGCGGCGTGCGCACACGTGCCGCGAACTCCAACGTCTCGCCGACGGTGAGGTGGGGGAAGTGCTTGTCGACTTCCTGATTGTAGACGATTTCGCCCTTGAACTGCTTGACCATCTGTTTCTGAGGGATGCCTGGGTGGGTGTTAGTTAGCCTGTGCTCTTCAGAGATTCACAATCATCTTAAGAATCGATCATCACCAGGAGTTAATGTTGACTGAAGCATGCACACATGACCAGCGGATGCTCGCTACGGGTCGAATTACTCGCTTCAGTCAAAACACTCGCTCCAGACGAACCCAACCCAACCCAACCCGTCACTCACCATTATAATGCACCTCCGACTGCCCCTTCATATCCAGCCCCGTCAGCTCGCCCATCAAAGACTTGAGGAGAGTCGAGCAGCCACTGCCCGGTCGGCCCAGCACCACCAGCATCTCACCCGTCTTCAGGCAGCCTTCAAATTCCTTGAGAATGGTCTTTTCAGGTCCCGGGGCGAAAAACTCGCCGAAGCGCAGGGGCGCCAGGAAGAGCGAGCCGACGTTCTTCTGGAGATTGATGGCTGACCCCGAGCCGCAGACTTGGAGGTTCTTCCAGACAATCCCGGCTCGGCGCTGCACGACGTTGTTTTGGTCCATGAGACTCATTAGCCTGCAGTTGCATTAGCTAGTACATACCGCCTTCTACCGTATTAAAGGTAAACAGGGTATCTCTATGTATATATGTGTACACGTGTATATAGCTGGAGATCAAGTTCAATCCGACCCTAACCCCACCACCGACATCAAAAACCTGCCCGCTAGGGCGCCCGGGGGGGAAAAACGGCAAACAAAAAGGATCACCGAAACTCACATCCTCGACCACTTCCAAACATCAAACTCCGCACTCCCCGGATCCAGCACCGGATCCCCCAGCTTTACCCCCGCCAGCGTATCCCGTCTCTCCAACCCGCCCGGTGCATTCGCACCCCCACCTGCACTTCCCTTCGCCGTCGCCCAGGTATTCTTCCGCGACAACGCCCCGGACGTCGCGATCCGCTGGAGCTCCTCTGCGTCGCCTGCCGAGATGGGCTCGAAGCGCCGCCTGTCGCGGGCGGAACGCGTGCTGGTGATGCGGGAGAGACTATGGCTGTGGCAGTCGCTGCTCTTCTCCGAGAAAGCGTCGACATCTGTCGAGCTAGAGGCGCGAAAGGGGGCGGGGGCTCGGGATGGGTGTGTGGACGGTAAAGCGGAGGCCGAGGGGGAAGATCGCTCTGGGGGCTGTTCTTGAACCTGCTCCCACTCCTGCTGCTCTTCCCCAGGCTCCGCGAGGATATTTTCCGAGCGGATGGGCGCGAAGCCCTGGCGCTGGTGTCGGAGCTCCCCTCCTGCTCCTGGTCCTGCTCCTACTCCTCCCTCGCTCCAGGACGCCATGGTGATCTCCGATATCTTGTTTGGCCACGGACCGGATTGACCTTGGATGGCCTCGTCTTGCTTCGCTTCTCCTTGCTGGCTCGAGTTGAGAAGAGAAGACGAGGCGTAGGGCAGTGTCTCTGTCGGTGTGAAGGCAGCTGGGGTGGAGCATGTGAGTACCGTCGTCGAGCTCCTTCGATGAGATGAGATGTCGAGATGGCGCGGGTCCCAGGTCCAGGCCCAGGTACAAGTCGATGATAGGATATTGGCGCGGTTGATAATCTCTCTTTCTCCCCCTCTCGATGTAATTGTTCAGGACCATCGATACATGTCGTCTGTTATAGCCAGCCTCCTTTCTTCTCCTATTCTCATCGCCGTTCCCCTCCCCTTCCCGTCCGGCGCTCAGTGGGTGCCCGAAGACCGATATCCCCGTCGGGAGGCCGCCATTGAGGTCATGATCCGGAAGCTACCACTTAGTCCGTCTCGGCTTGCCATTAGCGGTGGTGCTTAGCTACTGAACCAACTAAATACCGAATGTCGAGAGTAAAACACCAGCTTCTAAACACGAGACTGCAGAAAGCACCCACTAAAGACTAGAGTCTACGTCGACCATGGGCTCGAACACAACTCGACACCGGATCGCAGAAACAGCCGAGACCGAGCACCGAGATGTAGCGGTTTGTGTCGTTTCGTCTTTGTCTGATGACTGTTCTCTGTCCTATCTGGAGAGGTCGTCCGTCTATTTATACTTGAATACGCATCATATCCATCGAATCATATTTCCCATTTGTACTATATATACCATATCTATCATATCTATCATATCTACCATATCTACCATAAACATATTAGCATTGGTATAGCAAGTCAAGCAAGGTACTGGCCCGCGGGTGTTGACGCGCTGACGTGATCTGAGTCAGCAGCCATGCAGCTGTGGAATGTATCCTTGGGCACTTATCCCGTCACATCGTAGTGTGGGTTGGAGATGCAGATTGGCGTTCGCGTTCGCGTACCGGACCGCATCCTTTTCCGCGTATTTTGTCTCTTCGTCTCCTATCATCTCTCCTCTTCCCTTGTGCTTGTTGTGGGTGAAAAGAAAGTATACGATCGCCTCGCTGCTCTCGTCCGTGCCCGCGAACCGAACGGCTCCGCGAGCGCGAGACGACGTGGTTCACGATCTCACGCGCAAGCTGCTCTCTGCCGCTGGTCTCCGGCCGTCGACGGTGGTCTCCGAGGGCCCGTGTCTCGTGCTTCTCTCGCCGCGAACGTTCCGGACACGAGGGATGGTATTGGAGAGGGGATGGGGGAGCGCAGGAGGAGAGCGCTGGATTCCAGATGCGGCGTCGCCGGCCATCAAAGTCAGATACTCACGTGAGTGTGAGCACGTCACCTACGAGTACCAGAGATCCAAATATGAGTCCGGATCTTAATATGAATTTGTGTATGAACTTGTATATGAATCTGAATCTAAATCTGTATATGAATTTGTGTAGCAATCTAAATCCCAAATCTCAATTCTCAATTCTACCACGACGCCGATTTCCCTGCAGAGTCGGAATCGAGAGATACCCACTTCCGCCGGCGGGTATCTGCATCTGCATCTGCTAGTCTCGCTTCTCGCTTCTCGCTTCTCGCTTCTCGCTTCTCGCTTCTGCCGCGGCGGGCCAGGTCAATGTCACGGCCCTTTTTCCTGCTCTCTTCCTCTATATACCTACATATATATACACACACACACATCCCTTTCCTCAACGAAGGGTCCTGGTACAACACGGGGATGCCATGTCAGAGCTGTGTGTAGTAGATGAGCTGTATCTCTGCGGCTCGACGCCATACCGAGGGGATGACCCCGGTCTGGCCCTCTCTTCACTCGGTGCTGATCCGGGGAAACTGTAGAGTGCGAAGGAGATGAGGGTTGGGTTGTGGTTGATCTGTATAGGTATCTATATGTACACACTACACACAAAGTCAAACGCAGGCACACACACACACACACACAAACACGTGCACGTAGCGCTATCAATATCTGTTCATTATTACCAACCCCGATAGTCGGACGAAAATACACACTATATTAGATAAAAGCCAGCTTCTCGCCGCCCGACAACCCCTGTCTTAAGCAGCCCTTTCCTCGCTGAATAGTCCCTTCTCCAGATGCTCGTTACCCCCTGCCTGGTCCTTGCTATTCGTGCCCTTCTCGGCCGCGTACGTGCTGTGCGGGATCCACTTGGCCGAGTTACGCGGCGTCGTCTCCTCCAGCATGCGGTCGACCTGCTCAAGGGTGAGACCCTTGGTCTCGGGGATGAGCAGGTAGGCGTACACGACGCAGAGGGTGCAGAGGGAGCCCCAGAGGAAGAAGATCTTGGAACCGAGGTCAACGCCTTCCGTGTCCGACGTCAGGTAGGGCGTGATGATGGCGATGATCTAGGGACGGTTAGCTCTCGAACCATGGTGTGGGACAAATTTTTTTTTTTTAAATAACAAAGTCGCATGAGACGAGTTTCATAAGAAGGGGGAAAGGCATGGGGAAAGACATACGCAGTTCCACAGCCAGTTACTCGCTGTCGAAAGCCCGACACCCCGCGATCGGATAGGCAGCGGGAAGATCTCGCCAATAATCACCCAGGCACCCGGACCCCACGTCGTCGCAAAGAAGAAGATGTAGATGCAGATAAAGGCAATCTGGGCCTGGACGCTGGCGGTGGTGTCGGTGGTGACGCCGATGATGGCGACGATGAATTGGCAGATGACCATGCCGAGAGCGCCCCAGATCATGATGCTCCGGCGGCCGAAGCGCTCGATGATGTAGAACGATAGAGGCGTTGAGCAGACGTTGACGAGCGTCGTGATGAGGGAGATGAGGAAGGGGTTTTTAATGGTGCCCAGGGCCAAGAAGAACGTGGTGCCGTAGTAGAAGATGAAATTGACACCGGTCCACTGCTGCATCATCTGGATACTGGTACCCAGGATCGTGCGGCGCAGGTTGGAGGCAGGGTTCAAGAGCCCGCCCTTGAAGCAATTGGCCCAGGAAGAGAAGTAGCCGTCCTGGGGAATGACGGACATCTCGTACTCGTGGTTAGCGACGATCTCGGCCAGCTCGGCGACGATGAGCTCAGAGCCGGCAGGTTGATCCCGTAGACGCTCAAGCACCCTGGCAGCCTCTTCCAACCGACCCTTCATGACGAAATAGCGCGGAGATTCAGGGAGCCACAAGAGACCGCCAGCAACGATCAGGGCCCAGGCCAGTTGAAGGGCGATGGGGATGCGGTAGGAGCCGCTGTCAGTGTAATCTTTGGTGCCGTAATTTACGCAGGACGCGGTGAGGAGGCCGATGGTGATGGCGAATTGGTATCCTGGCAACTGTTAGGTGGGAGGGCGTCTTCAGGGAGAGGCTTGAGGCTGTGGGCTGAGAGGATGGGTAGGCAAAGCAATTACATAAACAAGAAATGATGGGAGGTATACAACGAGACTATGATGAAAAAGATAAAAAGACATGGAAGACAAGGCCACGAGAGAGATCTCATAGGTGCAGACAAGAAGAGATCTGTGAGCAAGAGAGGTTCGACATGTGCAGACAAGACAACACGTGACACGTACCAGACACAATGGCGCCGCGCACCTTCTTCGGCGCAATCTCGGACATGTAGAGGATGATGACGGCCGAGACGAAGCCGACGCCAAAGCCGGCAACCAACCGACCAGCAACGAGCAGGCCGAGAGTGGTGGAGATGGTCTGCAAAACGACCCCGACGCCAAACACGACACAGCCGGCGATGACGGTGAAGCGACGGCCATACCAGTCGGCCAGATCGCCAGCAATGATGGCACCGAAGAAGGTGCCGGCCGAGAGAATTGACACAATCAGCGTCTTGTCGGATGTCGGGATGACAAAGGCATCTCGCTCGGCCTGGGAAGCGTCAGGCCCGGGAATGGGCTTGCCAGTAAGCATGTTAATGAAATAGTCCATGGCGAGGACTCCGCTAATATAACTCGAGTCGTAGCCGAAGAATACCCCCCCAAAGGCGGCAAACACACACATCATGTAAGACTTCCATGTCGTCGGCGCCTCGACGCGCGCCGTGTCGGCCGTGGCGGCGATGACTACTCCTCCGCCCATGGTGGCTGTAGTGTTGGTGGTGGTTGTTGTTGCTCTTGTTGTTGCTGCTCTTGTGTTGCTGTTGTTTTTGATGTCGGTGTTGTCGTCGTTGGTCCAAGGTGACGGTAGCAAGTTGAGATGCAGGATGAAGCTGACCTGGGAGAACCTCAAAAGAGCCAACCGGACATGGGAATATCAGGACAGTTTCCGATTACTCGAACATATCCTCTTCATGATGGGAAGCGTCTCTATAAGCACCTCATGCTGCTGCGTCTTCCCCCCTGCCTCGCTCCCGTCTTCCCTTCCAACAGTATTCGGCCCTTTCTCCTCACCCCCCCCCCCCCCCCTCATCTCCGTACTCCGTACAAAGTCAATAAAGTGGACTGCCACGCGATGCAGAACCTCTGTGAGAACCTCTGTGCCAGTTCTCCCGGGGCCTCAAACCCCGGCCAGAGCCGCCAACTCAGGCCAATTCCCCAGTATAGCCGAAATGCAATCACTGAATGCATTCGGGCAAGGCAAGGCAGGGTCGTCAGGGAAAAGCCAAGTTCACAGAAAGCCAACCGTGATTTGCTTGTGTTTGCTGTCTCGTGTTGCCGCGGGATGCTGGGAACCTCATTTATGGTTTATCGGTATCTGCACCAGGGCGGAGACTCTGGCTCGGTTATTGTGAGGACTGACACCAGAGCGGAGATGGATAGAGGCGGATATACTGTACGGAGACGGAGATGTGGACGGACCTGGGGATTTTGGTCAAACATCGGACATGAGACGATACTTGAAGTAATATGCACATGGATGATTGAGGTGTGAATACATGGATCGGGTGGTGAACATGGATAATGTGGGGGATGAAATAAGGTTTTCGGCTGTTCTACGGCCAGTCTTCTCTTGGCAAAGCTCAGGTTTTGAATTGATATTCATGAAGGGCATTCTGTACCTCGGTAAGCAAGCCCTGGATAGACGTCAAAGTACGTACTGTACAGTGCTTGGTATTTCCCCAAGCGAAAAAAATATAGTGGTGACGACAAGCAGAACCCCATGGGGAAGAAGGCTGAGGTGAGGGTGAATAGTACTTAATCAATCAATACGTTTTCTCTTTCGCCTGACTTTTGTATCTCTTCCCCTGTGTCGAGGTAAACAAACACACTTTGCCCAGCCCGTTTCACAAGGTCTGCCCTTCCATGGGTCGGAAAAGTGCTATAGACTGGGTACGTAGCGATACTTGTGCTGTACCTCGTTTCAATAGAAATCCAATTGAGAGTTACCAGTTTAAATTTTGAGGGTTCATGTGTATCTTGTAAGGCTAAACTTTAGCCTGGTAGAATCCTCTAGATTGGGGATTACGGATGTGTCTTACCAAGTAATCGTATATATTATCTACCCCAGATAGGATTAGTCATGTGTGATTTCATCGTGGATATTCTCTCACTTTCTCCACATTTAGCTTCTAGACAGCGCTCTTTACAATTCAATGTCCCATACCAGCAATGAATTTACCGCCCTTCGCATGTAATTCCTTAACACGTGTGTATATGTGCATTGCTGTTGCAGTCTCAGAAGGAGACCGTAGAAAACCCCTTAACCGAACCCGTATGGGGGTATGGGGGTATGGGGGCCCTTCCCACGCATCTGTGCAGACCCCGTGATCTCGCGTTAAAGTATGACGACGTTACAGGAGCATTCCCATTTCATGTTGCATCCGTTCGATCTCCGACCACCCACAACTGCACCAACCCTCTAACAGATCCAACATCAAATTCCCGCCGTGGCTACGAGAGAAAATCCCCCCAGCCTCGAGATGCCTGTACGCAAGCGCAAAGCCACAACCCCGCCCCTGGCCTCCACCCCTCGCCGCCAGTCCGGACGCGCAAAACGGGTGCAAGTCGTGTACGCCGAGTCGGATGCTGAATGCCCGGCATTTTCGGACGACGCCGAGGTCTCAGATGAAGCAGAGGTAGACGATTATGAAGAGGATGCGGATATGGATGAGGAAGCGGTAACGAAGAGCTCCGCGAAAGGCTGGCGGAAAGTCATCCTCCCCAATGGCAACACACAGATGGAAATCGACATACCGACGGCGAAACCTGCAGGCGATACGCCGTACGAGGAGGGCCGCATCCATCAGAACACGCTTGAGTTTCTGAGGGAGCTAAGGAGGAACAATAAGAGGGAGTGGCTGAAGTTTCATGATGCTGTGTTTAGGTATGCGTCCGTTTTTTGTTTGATGTGTATTGTGCGAGGCAGCACGATAGAAACAGTCAGATACCACCAATATGATCAGCCAATACAATACATTCAATATAATAGAATCAAAACAGTACAATCAATACATTGCAGCCCATAAAATACAGCCAGAACAATGCATCCAATACAATACAACAAAACACAAAACTACCAATATAATATCACAAACAAAATACCAAATGAACACTAATCATCCATTCCAGACAAGCAGAAAAAGACTTCAACTCCTTCATCACCAACCTCTCCTCCCTCCTCGCCACCTACGACCCTACGCTCCCTGACCTCCCCCCAAGAGATCTTATCCACCGCATCCACCGGGACATGCGCTTCACCCCCGACCCGACGCCCTACAAACCTTACTTCTCCGCCTCCTGGTCTCGTGCTGGTCGCAAGGGCCCGTACGCGCACTACTACCTGCACGTGCAGCCCGGCGAAGACAGTTTTGTGGGCGGTGGCTACTTTGGCTGCGACAACGAGACGCTAGCCTGTCTGAGGGAGGACGTCGATACCCAGCCTCACCAGCTCAAGAGTGTTCTCATGGGGGAGCAGCTGAGGGGGGTATTTTTCCCCACGGCTCAGGGGGAGGAGAGAGTGGTAAAGGCCTTTTGCGAGATGAGTAAACAAAACGCTTTAAAGAAGAAGCCGAAGGTATGAGTGTCCCTCTCTGCTATTCATTCTTGATTTTCTGGCCTTGGCATCGTTAACGCGTGCGCAGGGCTTTGATGCGGATCACAAAGACATTGAGATCTTGAAACTGCGGAACTATGTCTTGACGAAAAAGTTATCCGACAAGGACGTCGTCGGGAAGAACGCGCTACAGCTCATCGGGAGTGTCATGGAGGCTCTACAGCCGTTTGTGAGTTAAAATCAGGGCTCCAGCACCTTTTCGAGGTGATGATACTGACGATCGCAGATAACGTACTTGAATAACACGGTAATGCCAGATAGGAATTGATTCCCTCGACTTTGCCGCTGGCTCTGGATTATCTCGACTGCCCTGTTTACCCGATATCGGTTGTTGTGCTGTGTTATTCTTGGCGCTATTGCTCGAATCCGTCTGTTACTGCCGACTCTCTGCTCGCGATTTTAATCCTTCCTGTTGGACTGTTTCAGCATTTTGGTCTATATGCCTCCTGTCAATCTACTCAGCGGTAACTAGCACTGTCAAATTACCTTGAATATCTTTCTCTTCGGCACGACCCCGCATTTTCTCAGCAGCCTCCTGACATTCTGCCCGTTACAGCGTCGCTGCCTCTCACCCATCGTAACCGATAACGCGCGCGCAAGGCTCTTGCGCGGCCCAGCCCGTGGGAAGGCATCGCTCTCCGGACGCGACTAACGCGATTCCGGGGGCGCGGCAATCCGCAGCAGGCGAGCGGAACGTGAGGTGAGCATCTTGCTCTTAGTGCGGCAATTGCTGCAGCTGGCAATCCTTATCATTCCTTGCTTCTATGGTTCCCCGAGAAGCAACTGGCAAAGTGGAAGAATTCGAGACTCCGCATGATCCGGTGGGCCAGACAACAGGTGCATACATGAACCCATTCGCATTCTTCGGTTTGTTTTGGCGCCTCTTGGCTTGGAGCAAACCAGTCGCCACACTTCGCTCTAGTTGTACTTTTAATCTTGAGAGCTTGGCTCTGACACGCAGCAATTGTGTGGCGTGCGAATGAAGGCGGCATGGTGTTGTGCTCCACAGGCTCGCTTATTCCCAGGACATCAAAACATGGCAAAACAGTACACTTCATGCCAAGACACAAAAGATTGCCTGGTCGTAGATGATTAGTTCTCTTCCCTGACCAACGCAAGGACCTTGGAAGACCAGCAAGTTTTTTCTGGCCGCTGGGTATCATCTTTGAACATCGATTTGAAGTGTTAAATGAGGGAAATGTATATTTTTTAAAAAAAAATCTTGGGCCATATCGAATACGACCGACAACCACTTCAATTCTATAGAACCGAATTTTGCTCCAAACCACCGCACTCACAAACCCCCCATGAAACTTTTAAAGAATGAGAAATGTTTTCTATAGCCCTCCGACCTTGACTTTTTGTTTTTTTCTCGAAGATAAAAAAAATATCCTCGTCTCCACCCCTAAACCTGAATGCCCAAAGAACCAAGCAAGATGTTGACAGTCTGCTGCAACGCAGTGGCAGCGACGCTGAGAGCATTAGCTGCGGCTCCCGCAGCAGCGCCACTGTTCTGCGCCACATTTTCGGCATACACGATCAGCGGGTCAGAGAATGGCTTGATCGCCCCCAGCGCCGCCTGGAACTCGGCCTGGGTAGCCGCCAGCGTGGACTGCGTCAGCCTCGCCTTCGCAGTGTTGTACTGCACGAGCAGCGAGGCAGCCAGAGACTGCGCCGTCGACAGGCTGGAAACGAGGGCAAAGACCTCGGGCTCGGTGAGCGTGCCTGCGACCCCGGCGGTGGAGTTGGCGATGGCCGCACCCGCGGTAGTGAACTGGCTGGCGACGTCGCTGAGGTCGGCCTTGATCGTTTCGATGAGCTGCTCTTGGGCGCTAACCGAGCCGTTGATCGCGGTCACTGATGGAATTAGCCAAAGAGCACCGATGGGATGGGATGGGGGGGATCTGAGAGGGGGTTCTTACACAGCTGGTCCATGTCTCCTCTGACTGCGGTGTTGGTGAGGTCGACATACTGCTTCACGACCTGCACGGTGTTCACGGAGGGGAGAGTGGGGAGAGTGGGTACGCCGACGGTGGGGGCTGAGATGGCGGCGATGGAGGTTGGTATCGCGGCGACGGGGGCTGAGATGGCGACGACGGGGGCTGAGATGGCGGCGATGGAGGTTGGTATCGCGGCGACGGGGGCTGAGATGGCAGCGATGGAGGTTGGTATGGCGGCGAGGAGGGATGGTATGGCGACGGCGGGGGCTGAGATGGCGGCGATGGAGGTTGGTATGGCGGCGAGGAGGGATGGTATGGCGATGACGGGGGACGACGCGCCCAGAGATGAGAAGGCTAGAGTAGCCATGGCGATTTGGGCGTGTACTGAATGCATCTTGGATGATCTGGAGGTGAAAGTGGAAGGTATTGTTGAGCGTAGCGTTCAAGAAGCTGCGAGAAGATGGTAGTAGTATTGAAGATGCGATGAAGAGTGAGCTGATGAGGCATATCCAGTCTGGGATACCACCCTCTACTTATACTTTGCAATTGCTCTTCTCCCTCCGGCTGTGAGGAACATTCCCAAACCAATCTGCAATGTTGATCAGCTATACATCCGGGCTGCGAGATCAATCGACTGGATCACTTTTCGCTGTGCAATAACCTTATTCGTGTACAGGTCTGATAATCTGATCACGTGGAGCCGCATTTCCGAATCTCTCCAGGTTACTCACTCGCTCTCACTGCTGAAGATCGGCGCCGAAAGCAGACCATTCTGGTTCAAATGTATCGGAATGCATAAGTCTTGGCCTCTTCACGATTCATCTCAGCAGCGGTGCGGCTCTTACCCACCGCACGGATTCCGTGCAGTACAAAAGACGGCGACTCGCTGATCAAACGATTGAGCGCTCTAGTATCACCTGGGAACTGGACTTATGCCAACCACGGACCCACGAGATGCTTCAAAGGTTTTTCGATATGCCATATGAGATCATAGAGCGCATCAGCCGCTCAGTGGGGGGAAAGGATGGATTTGAATGTGCATTCCCTTGCAAGCATCACGAGTATCAAAGCTGCAGATCTGTAGTGGATTCGGAGGTTCCTCGAGGCCCTGGGGGTCAGCGTTCGCTTAATCAAAACAACAACAAGGGCACCAAGACATCCACCACTAGTCACATGCTTAAAGACGTCAGCTCGTCGCAATACTTCTTTGTCGTTCTGATCTTCTCATTGGATTGCGGCAGGACTACTGCTACTATGGTGCTGATTATTGCCTTCACGAATCTTAGTAATGGAGCTGATTATCTAAACGAAAATATCCCTTGTATGAAGATTCGGTAAGATCGGCAGTTTTACTGGTATTGCGGGCCGGCGAATCGCCGACGTAGAAAGTTGTTTTGGCCGACTTGGGCAGAAGCCTTGCTCCCGAAAGACAATAGTGCGAAACTCAAAAAAACGCTGGTTTACAAATATCTTGCGATACTGACGATGTTCGAAGAGATTTTCGCTAGGGATTCCTTGATAGGATCATAGGACATGCATGCTGACTGGTCGTATCACATGACCTCATGCGATGTGAGTCATGTGATCTTACTCCAGGCTGGTACCTTGAGATGTCGACAGCGGGGAAACCTTCGGCTCGTATATACAAAGACCCTTGGTTGATACCTGAATAGCGTGTTAGAGCACGACGATGAGGTCAACTGCCGCCAAACGACAATTCCAGTCGATTAGGTCGAGCAAAAACATGAAAAGGAAAAAAAAAATCAGTTCTACTTGTTTATACATACAGTCCTGTGACTAGACTTCGAGAGGAGAGCGTCTATGTGGAAGCTCCTGCTACGTTCTATGCGACTCGATAGATTCAGAGAAAGAGAAGCTTTAAGTAATTAACTAATGGTAACAGTCTTTAAGAAAGAGACTGACTGTTGATTACTTACGCACCGTTTGAATAGTGTAGAACTGCTTCTAAATGTAAGTGTGCTTCTATCCCTAATGAAATATTCTTAGTACATAAACAGGCGCACGATTATTTACTGCGCAGTCTGATATTGGTTGTGTTTTCTCAAGGAGAGCTGGTTTTATTCAAACACAAAATAGAAAAGCTTTCGATTTGGATGGAAATATTTTTACAGGGTAGTGTTTGGCAGTTTGCAATATATCTACTCTTTCTGGCATGTGAAGGTTGCAAATAGGTTGTTATCATATCTTGGATACTTCCAAAAGAATATCGCGATTTCTTGAGAGTTGCATTTGTGGAAAAGTTTTGCTCATATATAAAGAGCGTAATTTAAACGGTTGTTTGGAACAAGCTTGTGGTACGACTCTTTGCTCACGTGCGCGAATTTCTCATAAAGTCGATAGTAGTTTGGACATCGCAAATGAGCCCCAAGGTCCTACTAGACCTAGACAGAGCCAGCTCTCGCTGTATTCGACTGCAGGAGATGCTTGACCATGATATGGCTTTCCTTAACGAAACTGCTGTGCAAAATGGATGAAGCCAAATCTTCCGAGCAACAGATTAACACTCTGCAATACTTGGGCTCCGAACATATCAAATACGGCGTTTACAGATGCGGGGCTAACTCTAGTGAAAGCGCGAAACCAGGCCTAGTATATCAGGGGCAGAGCGATCCAGATAGACGATCCCAACTCAATTCAACAAAACTTTCAAGAGAGAAGTTGCTGCGTTCGAAGCTTAAACAACGACCACCATCTCTCCAGCCGAAATTCCCGGTTGAAGAGTAAAAGGCAGCATAATGATTCTTTCCACTCGAAGGAATCGGAGAGTAAGTCGCCCAAAATTCTAGACAGAAGGACTCGGAATCAGATGACGGCTTTTGCTTCACTTCACAGTATCAGGATGATGCCATCCAGCTGTTAGGTGAAGCTCTGCACGGGCTGGAGGAATGGTATGACTAAAATTATGCAAGAGATCGAGAAATTCCAGGGCGCTGCTCGAAAAATAGAGAAGAGGAGCTCCAGATCTGACATCTAATCGCACAGCGTCTCATCAGCTTGCACGATGGCGGAGTTGTTTCTCGGCTGAAAGTGCGAATAGTATGGAGTGGCTTCATGGTTGAAGTTAGCCTCACCACGATTGGGCCCTCGATTTGGCAGAGAAATGCGAGTTTTCCGAGCGTAATATTCTCCTATTACTAGATTTTCTGTATCGAAAATAATGTCTGACCGCAGAAATCATGCCCAGGATAATTTACATTTCATATTTCTCTGAAACTCTCTTTTCCTACTTGCGAACGCTACGATATTACAAACAAAGCAATGACACTTCGTTCATACAGGGGGGTTGAGAATTTTTGGAGATTGCCCAAGCTCGCAGAGCATAATGAGAGTTTTACTTATAAGAACTTTATTCAAAGATCGAGTCTTCACGCCAGAGATTTCATGCTGGCTTAGTTTATCCAGTTTAGAAAAGGTCCTACATGTATAACTAGTAAAGGTTCCCCCTCACGATAACACGCTGCAATGAAAGCTGCCAAGTTAATATTAAGGTTTAGAAGGATGGAAAAAAAGAGACAAGCGTTATCGATAAGGCCTCCTAAATCGCAAAGCAGAGCGAGTACGGAAAAAGTAGTTGAAACAAGTTTAGTTAGAACCGATAAGCTTAAGGAAGGCCAGTTATTACTTTTTGTAAAACTAGTCCTGTAGAAAAGCTAATAGATATACGGGATAGAGAGAAGGCATTCACACCTCAAGAAGAAGAAGAAGAAGTAGCAGATTCACACGCGGTCCATACAAAAGGCTGAGCGTATTACGACTGAAGCTAAAAAGCCCATCAAGTCCAGTGAAACTCAATATTAATCCCAAATTCTTGACGCTAATCATGCTTTTCATGAGGGAAGGGAAGTGGGGGGTGGTAGGGGGGGGGGGGGGGCGGACACGAAACTGGCGATTAATAACTGGCAAGCAGAAAATGCTACCATACTAACATCTTTACTATAGAGAATAATATGCGAAAAGGGTTAGAGCTTGAAAAAAAAAGAGGAAGGTGATATAAGACTTGATTTAGTACCCATGCGCTGGATACCTTTTCTTAGTTCTGTGACAAGAAATATTGATTTGATTAGACTTTATAAAACAGCCCTTTGGTGTTAGCTAGATTCCATTATTAGTGTCTATTTTTACTATGACAAAAATGCAATTATCCGGAAATGCGAAATATTTGTTTGGTAATACTCAAGATATGTTAAGCGCAGACAAATTGCTTTCCTCCACGATAGGTGAGAGTCCCTATACTTTCAAGGTGGTTTGAGGTGCAAGACTTTGGTCAACATCACAGACTCCGAGGTTCTGCTGTTTAGCTTTGAAGGATCACACCTGTCAACATGTAGTCCTAGTCCAGAGGACAAGCATGTGTGCCACGGACAGCCAAGCCGCTAAAATCAATACAAGAATATGCCAATTGAGCAGCGATGTTTTCCTTTTGCTTACTGTACAAGTGCTAGGTAGTACTACATTTACTTCGGCGCAGGCGTTACCAAGTGTAATCATCTCACCCCAGGGAAGGGGGGCTATAGTGGGTTATATTAAGGGATAAAACAATGTCCTTTCATAATGTGCAAGTACAAGTATGATGCCTGAAAGTATATTTAAACTAGAACCTTACCAAATTACAACATCCCCCGGACATTGAAGCTAATGCGGTGTTAGTATCGCCTGCGATACAGAACAGAGTCTTGTGAGATTCTCATGATAAGAACATCTAGCACCCAGGAGCCCAAGTGTTGCTGTTGGTGCAACCAAGCATTATCACGCCGCCGGGGAGATTCACCAAGATGTCATTTGACCGGACCACCAGAATACTGTCTTTTGTAACCCCAAATCCTGTGAGCAATAATCGAAATACAAGAAATACTGGTACCTCGGGCGATCGCGAAAGCTGGGGTTGATTGGGATTTGCCAAGCTTACCCCACACTTGGACAACAACAGAAATACGCAAAGAGGAGCTCCTCCGGTCTTATCAATCGGAAGATTTCCGGGGGGGGGGAGGGGGGAGCAAATGTGGTTCTCCCAAGGATGAGATTTTATTTAAGAATAAGGCCATGCCCCTTTGCCCATCGCTTCTTTGTTTACTTTCCCCATCCAGGCTCTGATATCGAGGCCGGGAATTGTACTGCAGCTCACTGGCAAGGCTCAACGTACTAGATACTAGACAAGCAGGGCTCTCGCAGCAGACATGTCAACAAACGGGCAGAGAAAGGCGCATGTACGCGAAGAGAGTCAACTCGAAAAGACCTCGCTTCCCCTCGATCTCAAAGACTCCTCCCTCCCAGACGTCGGAGATGAGGTTTCTGCCAGATGGTCCCCTGAGGAGCAACGCCGTATTCTCCGTCGAGTGGACATGCGCCTGATTCCAATCTGCGGCTTAATGTATTGTGTTTCTCTCCTGGACAGAACCAACCTCGCCAATGCTGCCATTGCCGGGTACGTGGTCCTTGACATCTGACTTCGATCCGTCTCGCTGACCTGCGAATAGAATGAATGTGGAGCTGACGATCACGAAAGTGAATGGCGTGGATCGTTATGTGAGCTTTCCGAGACAGCATGCCACAGCGGCATTGAAGAATTTCGACGTTGATACTAACTCGGCCAGTCCATTATCACTCTGATGTTCTTCATCACGTATACCATCTTTCAGCCTCCGGGCACCATCCTCTGTCGCAAGATCGGCCCTCGCACATTTCTGTCCGTCATCACCCTCCTCTGGGGCGGTGTCATGATCGGCTTTGGCTTCGTACAGGACTGGACGCACTTGGTGGGGCTACGAGCGGTCCTTGGAGTCCTCGAGGTATGTCTGGCCCGAATCTCAACAGCCGAGTAGCCATTGACAAGCATCAGGCGGGATTCTTTCCCGGCGTTGTATACTTGATGTCCACGTGGTACAAGCGATACGAGATGGGCAAACGATATGCTGGCTTTTACCTCATAGGATGTGTCGCCTCAGCATTTGGTGGTCTCTTGGCTTATGGACTGATGCAGATGGAGGGTGTCGCAGGATTCGGTGGGTGGCGGTGGATTTTCATCATCGAAGGAATCGTGAGGCGCCTCTCATTCCGCTCAGAAGTGTCTTTCCCCGCTGCAAGATTTTCGGCTGACCATGCCTCAGTTGACGTGTATTGTGGCTGGCCTGGGCGCCGTCTTTCTCCTCGCCTTTCCCGACAGCACAACTTCTCGATCACTTCGCTTCCTCACGCCCGACGAGCAGCAATGCATCATAATGCGGGTCAATGCAGACCGTGGGGATGCTGAGCTCTCAAAGTTCGAGTTCAAGAGATGGGCAGCGTCGGGCAAAGACTGGAAGATCTGGGCGTACGCGCTCATCTTCGGCTCCGTGACCACGGTGTCGTATGCTCTCGCCTACTTTCTCCCCATCATCTTGAATCTCGGCCTAGGCTTCGATACCGGAACTTCCCAGTGTTTAGTCGCCCCGCCGTACGCATTTGCTGGTATTGTGGTATGTGCACCTCGCTTAGACATTGTTTACTCTTGAGCTGACCGGGAGAAGATGATTGTCACGGGATGGTGGGGGGACAAGTACCGCATGCGTGGCCCGCCGCTCGTGTTTAACGCGGTACTCGCCATAGTTGGCCTCGCGATTCTTGGCTTTCATTCCAACCCGAACGTCCGGTATTTCGGTGTGTTCCTCGCTGCCGCCGGCGCCAACGCAAACATTCCAGTATGCATGTCTTACCAGGTAAGTCAACACTTCGAGTTTGGCTATCCTGACTACTGACCGGACCAGGCGAACAACATCCGTGGACAGTGGAAGCGTGCATTCTGTTCCGCGACGATGGTGGGATTCGGATCCTTGGGAGGAATTGTTGGCAGCACGGTGTTCCGAAGTCAAGATCGCCCTGGATACGTGCCGGGGGTCAGCACCGCGATCGGAAGCCAAGTCGTGGTGTGTTTGGCGGTGGCTGCACTAACGGTCGACTTCCGAAGACAGAATTCCAAGGCAGACAGGGGTGAAAAGGTTCTTGAAGAGGGTGATGCGAGTTTTAGATACACCTACTAAGCTCGCGTTCTCGTGGTGTACGGGTAGGTCGGGGTAGCACTGGTTGGAGTGTTGGGTCAGCCCCGAGAACGTGAGTAGTAATAACAGTAAATGCCAGATTACATATGAAAGTTCAAGGGATAGATTCGTGGAATTCCATTATCGAATAATCGATTTCAACTTTGATAGAGTGTCGTTTGGTAACTAACTCCAAAATTGCTCTCAGGTACAGTTCCTCTGCATACCGTTGCAACGCTATAAAAGCGAGACCAGTAATATTCAAGGGAATAGATATTTAGCTTACTAGGAGAAGGGCAGTCGAGTTTTGCTAAATCAATTCCACAATAACTAGCAATACCATAGGAGGCCTCCCTTTTTTCATTAAATTTCTTTGCAATACAGTCAAAATGTAGAGATTTGGATTCGAGTTGAATTTATCTTATAAATAACATAATCAATCTTTTGGACCATCGATTAATAGGTCTCATACCTAAAATCTCAATACTTACATACTGCTGTTGATTGGCTAGGAAGTATTGTAAACTACACCTAGCAATACTGCTAACTTCCATTCCATTTTACAGTCTTGCAATCTCTTTTTAAATTAAGGAAATCATTTAATATCTTTTGATATATTTTCTTTTTACAACTAGACTTAAATGTGTGAAGCTTGCCGACTTAATTAGACATTGCTACTTTGTATGTTAGACTAGCTATAACTTTGCAAATTCTGCCTCTTGCAATGTACCCCTAACATAACCCCAAGTAACCCTGACCCCAAAACTCTGAGTCGATTTTACAACAAATAATTTGAGACAAAAATCAGCATCTGTTCCTTTTTTCCCTTTCTGCTTCTATTTTCAATATATTTGACGTCGCATCAGTTCACTACAGCATATAAAGGGTACACAATATAATTTTCTAGTCCATGAACGACTCTACATATTTCTACTCTGGTTAGTTAACATCCTTGTACTGTCCTTGGAGGGACAAATCAGTAGTAACCTGTCGAGTCATGTACTGACTAGAGACAATGTTACTTTACCCAAAGTGTGTAGCAAATTTCTATCCTTGTTTGAGATGGGCGAATCGATCTGAAGCCCCTAGTCCCTTTGGCCCTAACATTGACTACCATCTGGCCGAAAGATTCAACAAAATATCAGGAGTTTTGCTTTTAACACACATGAAATACTCGAAACCGCTTGTCGAAAGAAGAGCATATAACTTGGTCTCTAACTCATGTATGGCCGAAATGCTAATTAGTGCCTAGCAAAAAACGGGGCTTAGAGACAAAAGTTCAAAACAGCCCTTAAATTCCTGGTGGCTTAGTAAATGAGACATGACGTGGGACAGGCGTTGCGGTCAGATGTTAGTGAATTTTTTGTACAATTATAAGCCCAGTCACCTTATCTGAACCAAGATCCGGGCTTGTGTCCCATGACAGGTGTCTAAACTACAAGTTTCTCATCTCATCTCATCTCCATCGTATCAGAGATGGCAACGCAGCATCGCTACCGACCGCCAGCAATGCTTCGCCTACACAGCCATGCTAAACAAGAGTACTGCTTCGGAAATACATCAGAGAAAAAAGAGTCGGGTATTCTCCACTCATCTCGCAAAAACCTTGACAACACCATCTCCGCCCGCGCTCACAACCCATCGCCCGTCCCTACTCCAGCTGACGGAGCATACTCCCTCCCCACGCATCAGCCGGTGACTAGTCATTTCCTGGACACAACTCCGTTTCTCGAGGCTCCAGAAGCGCAAGCTCGCATCGTGACCAGCGGAAACTAATTCTCGGCCGTCAGGTGATAGTGACAATGATGATATGGCAGCTGGATGGGCCAGCATATTATAAGTACATTGGCCTTGGGGCTTGTTAGAACCGGATGGCGAGAAACTAGAAGTAGGGAGGCTTACCGCTGTTAGCATCATAAAATCGGATAAAGCGATCTTCATGACCAGAGATAATGGTGCCTTCAACCCCACCGCTTGACCCTGTGGCTCCTGCAGCAACACTCTCATCTTCGGACAGGCCACGGCTGGAATCATAGGTCAAGGAGCTGTCCAGTCCGTTTGTTGTTGCGACGATAGCATTTACACCAGTACCAAGTGTCGGGTCGTATGTTTCGAGGCTAGCCATTGCAGCTACCTCCTCGCCTGTGCGAGTATCATAAACCAGGACAGCAGCGTCTGAGTAAGCGACTACAAAGGAGTCTCCCGAAGGAGAAAGAGGGGTGATGCAGGTTGGTGAAGCGGCACTGTTTGCTCGAGAGATGGAGTGGATGAGCGTGTAGTGGAACGGGGAATTGGATGTGATGCTGGGCTGAGGCGACGAGGGGAAAGATGATCCAGACGACGTAGAGTTACCGCGCTGGCGACCGCCCCTTCGTCCACTTGATCCCTGGCCCGAGGGCGACATTAATTGTGGCGGCAAACTGACCGACCAAACTTTAACCGCACCATCTGCACTTCCGGAGGCAAGGACAATCCGGTCAGGGCCACCAAAGGAATTTGTGGCTCCGAAAATGGTTCCAGTGGTTCCAGGCAGCACGCAGACCGTCCAGACTGCATCCGTATGACCATCAAGAGTTGCCTTAGGGTCGACTCGGCCCCTTTCCCATACCCGCACGGTAGCGTCCTGTCCACCAGAGAAAATCCAGCCATCGCCCTGAGCTCGGCCACCGCTAGAGAAGCTCTGAGATGGCGACCAAGCTGTCAGAGACATAACGGTACCGGTATGACCGCGATGAGTGAAGTAGCTTTGGATGTCAAGATCATTCGCAGTATGATGCATTCCTCCTTGGTTCTCGTACCGAGCTGGTATGATCCATCTCTTGATCGTTCCATCGTCACCGGCTGTACATATCTCTGGCTCCCCAGGACTTCCACCTCCGCTGAAAATGACGGAGCGTACAGCATCCAGATGCCCCCTGAGTCCAAATCTGACTTTGAAGCCCGCCCCGTCTGCCTTCAGTGATGGGTTCGCTAATATTTCATGTTCTGCACTCTTACGCCGCGACATGGAACCCTTTCTCCGTTGTGAGCCAGGCCCACGACTCGGGGACTTCGGTGGGTCCTGGGCGACAGGGAATAGCTCGGTATCGGGACGCTGAGGGGCCGCTTTCGACTCCGGTTCCGAGAATGTTGCCGCCTCGTTGAAATCCCAACCATCAGCCTCTGTCTGTGGTTGCTTCTCGCTCTGCTCCACATTGATCTCGCGGCCATAGGAATCAAAACTATGATTGACCTTTGTAACTTGCTCTTCAGCAGGTTGTTCTAGCAGTTGAAAGGTCGAAGACCACTCATGCGATGAGGTGGTAGGTAGAGGTTGCTGATCTGCCAGTGATCGAGACGGTGGGGGATCTTGGGTTCGGATGACACGATTCGAGGATGGACCAGGAGGTGGATGGTGATTCGGCGTCGGGGACGGCCTTGATAGATTCGTGTCTTGCATATTCTTCTGCCTTGCTTGCTGCTGGTACATTTCTTCCAAGCTCGGTTGGCCTTGTGCTGGTGTGTAGGCTGGCTGTAGAAGCATTTCTTCGGGAGGTGAAGGCTCTCGCGGAGGTAGTGGGTTAGACGGCGCAATCATCAAATACGTGAGCTCCCCTTGAGCCTTGTCCATAAAGCCCTTGAGACTGCCACGATCCGAATCCTCGTCTATCTTCCCGCCCTCGCCTGTTTCCAAGAATAGGCTGTGAGGCTTCTCTTGTGCCACTGCGCCATTAGCACCCGTCAACTCCGCGAGAAGAAAGAACATACGCCGGTCTTGCTTGACAGCCAGACTTGCCTGCTCCTTGATATCCTGAACAGGCTCCTTGGTCTGCACTTGTGTGCCCGCTTTCAAAGCCTTGACTTGCGAATCTCTGTCCTTCAGCGCCTTCTCCAGCATGTCAATGTACTTCTTCAGGCTCTTGTTGCTGGCGTCGCTCTTCCTCGTGCTGCCTTCGAGTCTGGCTATCCGCCCCTTCATCTCCTGCCGCTCAATATCCCAGCCATTGCGATCTCTTTCATGCCGATGCCACTCGACCTGTAGGAACCTCATCACACCTGTTGGAATTAGCGCCAAGGTCTCGACATTGGAGCTCCCC
The DNA here is from genome assembly GCA_032760415.1 of Diplocarpon rosae. Lineage (NCBI taxonomy): Eukaryota > Fungi > Ascomycota > Leotiomycetes > Helotiales > Drepanopezizaceae > Diplocarpon > Diplocarpon rosae. The sequence continues at coordinate 17,078 of JAUBYV010000010.1, read as the reverse complement.
TACCTTGTAGAGTATATTCTGTCCCCTGCGGCTGATTTGACTGCTGGGCGTCACTGCCGCTCACACCACCCCCTCCATTTGATCCAACGCCCATGCCTGAGATGGATTGCCAGGCCATAGTAGTCTCGCTATCACAAGAGTGTTGAAAGCATTTGGCGCAAGCGACCCCCTAAGGTTGAGTTTGGTGGTCAGAGCTCACTGGGTCATCGCAGCAGTCGTGTCGCGGGTTAATCGGTTTGCGCAAATGTCTCGCCAGCTTCAAAGATTCGTGGAAGTTACGTGGACGAGGCTGGAAGTGAAGGTCGCGAGACTGGATTCATGGGTTCTGGACGTGTCCGTGTCCGTGTTGAGATGGCTTGGCCCCTCTTGGTAGCACCAGCGCTGCTTTAGCATGGAGTTTGACCACTTCAGTTTGAGCATCAAGACTTCGTGCCTACATCATCGTACGTAGGTAGGTCTGCTGTCTCGAGAAGCTGCCCGTGTGGCAATACATCTTTGATATCTTATCTAGATTTATCTTGTTGTGTACTCTTTTCACTGATACAAGGTTTTGTGGATGCGTATTACATGAACACTTCACTAAATGCCTATTGCCCTATCCGACTCCCTCCACGTTGGAAAATCCGCAAATAGACAAGCTTCATCAATGGAGTGACTGCCGCGGTACTTAAAATGCTATATTAGACGTTTATTCGTCTTGGTAGTGCTAGAAATACACCATCGAGTTGAAAACCCCCGCCAGCATCCAAAGCTGACCCGGCAGAGCATCGTACATTACCAAATTAGCTTACAGTCATACCTGATACGCCAAGACTGGAGACCTATTCGTCTTTGGCTCCTCCACGTCCGGACTTCTCCGCTGCAGCTATCGACTTCTTGTCTTGGACCTGGGCAGCCCCTCCTTGGAGGCCGCTCATCAATCCGGCGGGGGCCTTGAACGGTCGCTTCAGGTCTCCAGATGCGGCCTGTCCAAACAAATGAATCTTGACCATGTTGCCCTCGAACGCTCCCTTGAGAGGAATAATGGACTGGATGACCAGAGGATTGGTGTACTTGAAGTACAAGTGCATAACGCCCATCATTCCAACGCCCATGAGCTGCGCCTTGTAAAGAGCCTTCATCTGGGCGATGTCGTAAGCGTGAATGGTGGTGGTAATGAGCTTCGGCTCCTCCGTGGAGCCCATCTGAGGTTGCTCCACATATTTGAGGGTGGTCATATCTGCAGATTGTCAGTCAGTAATTGTTTACACCCTCCCCAACATCTGCACATAAGTCATGCTAACCCTTCTTCTTGTTGATCTGGTAATGAACGTAGGCGTAAACCGAGATAATGATGATGTTGGAGACGATGTAGCCGGTTCGTATCAAGTTCAGGACATTCGGATCTTCCATAGGGATCTTCTTGGAAACTTGCATCATCACAAGGATGATAACCAAGTTGGTTCTACACGATTACCATCAGCACGTTGTCTGCGAAGATGGAGAAGGAGGCAGTCTGGAGGGTTTTGCGCACATTTGGGGGCTGATAGCCATTGTTAGGTAGAGCTAGACCGCTATGGCGCCTTTGACTATTTGTATGCGGTGAACGAGGTCCCAGGTGAAGGCGATCGGGCAGAAGTGTCGAAGAGAGAGTAGTGAGGTTTTTGAATATCGCGATGCGATGTTAGTGAATGATGTTTGCGAACCTAAACCCGAAAAACATTGCCCCACCAAAATTTATTCTAGCGTACTAGACTGTAGCCGGCTAGCCTGTTTTGAGGACACATGTTCAAGTCCGATAACGACTTTGAGCGCTCTTCGCCTACAACTTAATCTCTTCTTGGTCTTTGACTTTTTCTAACTGAGGATACGCGTCCATTGCTCAGAGTCGGGAAAAGACGTAGTAAAGCATATGAACTTGCAGCTATGATCGTATTTGGAGACAGTGCTCAAGGTAAGTACCATACTCATGCTCCAGTCACTTGCTTGACTGTCACATGATCGAGATATTTATTCTTTCAACCAAATAATATCTGCTAGCGCTTGGTGAGAAGTTAGCCTTAGCTCAAGACACCTTTCTCTTCTCACGTGGAATCTGAGCATCCGGCTTGCTATGTTTTCAAGCCAATAAGTTAGTTACATAATGTATCATTCGTATAATTTTCCGATTAATCGACGATCCAATTTTAAGTACTTGCGAGCATACTAGCTATATCCAATTACTCGATTCTTTACTTTGATATTATCTAAATTATTCAGCAACATTTCTAAGATTGTCTGTTTCACATCATTGTTCTTCCGACTTAAAAACCCTTCGACACTTCACATTTAGATACCGTTTCTTTTCTCTAGCGCTTCCGGCACTTCTGCGCTACATATTACCCCCCCTCCCCCCTGTTCCTCCTGCCTTTTCGTCATTGTCGCTCGACGCCCTGAATTCCTTTGTCCCTTTTCAGCCTCCAGCCATGAGTGCTGCTTTCTTTTGGATGATTCTAATTCTTGGAAAATCTTCGATTTCCTCGTTAACTGTACACCTCTTGCCTCTATTGAATCACAGCAACCTCTTTCCACGACTTTCGACTGATATCAGCATAAGAAGGTTGGGGTTCAAGTTAAAATTCAAGAAATTTCTTCAAGTTGGCAAAGTCATTGCAATATACATGTGCAGTATTGCATTATACACCCTTTCTTCTTGTTTACCATCATCAGACCAGCTGCTTCATTCGAGGGCTGCTGCAGTCAAAATTTATTATGGCTAATCATGGAACTCTATGGAGTCATACCTCAGGCGAGGAAGAAGAATTGCATGTACATTTACGTCAGATGAACCAGGTATCTAATGGCACATACTAATTGCTTCTCAGAAGTTGACTACAAACTACGAAATGATGGTAGCATCTGTCGAGAGCTTTAAGAGTGGTTGGTAGAGAGGAGAGGAAGAAGAAGAGAGAAGATAAAGCAAGGAGGGACAAAGAGCTTGGAGAGGCGAAAGAGAAGGGGGCAGAAGACTCTGTGGGAGCCAAACATCTGATGATACTTACTTTACTAACTGCTTTTCAGCAATTAACTACGAACTGCGGAATGATGGTAGCATCTGCTGAGAGCGTTAAGAGAGGTAGAGAGGAGAGGAAGGAGAGAGAAGATAGAGCAAGGAGGAACAAAGAACTGGGAGAGGCGAGAGAGAAAGGCGAGAAAAGAAAGGGGCAGGGAAAATACTATAAACTGGTTCTCTGGTCATTTACTAAACAGTGTTTCTAATCTTTTTTCATATCCTTCATGGTCGGCAACTTTCTGCTCAACAATCTCAGCGGAACCTTGACACCAACACTGAGAGAGAATGTCTTCTACTTTAGAAGACAGATTAGAAAATTTAGGACAGATGTGCTGTTGTACAAGAGATATCAGGGCATTTGTAGATGCCACACAACTCCAAAACCATACGCCATCGGATTCCCATCCTTTACGAATGATATTCCCCAGGGTAGACTTCTGGTTCGCGGCTAGATTAACCTCTTCTGCCTCGAATATGTTCACAAATTCCTGCCGAACCTTGTTGAACTCGTCGAGGTTATCGCCTACTATTTGATCAATACCACATCCTGTAATCCAATAAGGCACAGCGAACATTTCTGCAGGTAAAGCACAAATCCACTCAAGATCTATAATGCATGTAATATTCCATTGCTCGTCAACTAGGAGGTTGCTTGCATGGAGATCAGTGAATTGGAGATAGAAGGGTCCGTTTCGGCGTTCTCGCATGATGTAATGATGCGACAGCATCCTCAACAATGCCCCTGCCGCCATTTGACCACGGCAATCTTCGGCACTATATACTGCGTTTGGGTTGCTTAAAAAGTTGTGCTCATGGAGTGCAAGCATGTCGGCCACAAACGGCTCCGTACAGGTATATGTTTCGTTCCTTTGTATGGTTCTTCGCGCGCCCTCATTTTCCATGAAAACTATGGAGCAAGATAGCGGTCGATTGGTCAACGTTACGCTTCCATTGGCATGAAATTGGAACGATCCAATCCGAGGCTGAGGGATACTGGCCAAGGACAGCATCAAGCGGGCCATGCCTCGAAAAAGATTCTGCCTATGCAAGGGATCTTTCCTGTATTTCTCCAAGGTGCTGGAGAGCATCTGACCTGTGTCAGGACGAATGTATTCAAGTATCATATATGCAACAGAGAGTTTTTGGCGTGTTGGATGGGCACTGTAGGGCGAGAGTGTATGATGTCGAAAGAGATTGCGTTGAACCCTGCGCCATAGGCGGATATAGAAAGGTCTTTGTTCCTCATGAACGAACTGTACAGCAGAAGTGCAATTAGCATGGAATCAGTTGCATGCCAGGTATAGCACCTTACGTGATGATGGTCAGTGAAACCGAAACCGTACAAGTACGGAATGCGGATATCAGGGCATTGTTGTTGTATCCAGGCATATGCTCCCACCTCGGAGCTCATCTTCTCATCCACAGTGCCAGGATACTGGAGTTCAGCAAGCTTGTGTGGCTCTGGACAGCGAAAGATGAGCTTATAGCAGCAGGTTGATTGTACCTCGATAGGTATACAGATATTGAAGCTGCCATGAATCCATTGATCTTTTGCAGAGACAAGACACCTGTCTTGATTGCTAAGCCTCAAATGGTGTTTAACAAGTGCTTCAATAGTCTGTCTCTGGTCCCAGAGTGACTGGTAGAGTTCTGTACTTGCCTTGAAGTGTGCTGCCTTGCTGATGATATTGGTGTCTTTATCCAGTGCTGACTTGTATGTGAGTGGTTTCTTGTTATCCACTTGGATAGTTGTAGACATGATATAAGCCTGCACATGAAGTTGTGGCAGGTGTAACTAGATGTTGATGCAGGATTAATTAGACAATTGAATCTCTGTGATTTAGCGCAAGACTAGAGTAGCTCAGCTTGCATATCTAAGGCTCTCAACTCTACTACTGTAAAATAGCTTAGGGATAGAGATCTTTAGGAATCTATTATAGATATAGTCTTCTAAAAATTGATATTTTATTTGTTTATCATTTTGTATCTAAAATATAAAAAAGAAAAATTTAAAAGTAATTAATTTCATTTTATTTACTAGAACTCAAAAGTTGAATAAAATATTATCCTTAATTGATAATATAGATTTTATTATTATAAAGGAAATTTTCAAATAGTAATAATAGAAATTATATTATCACTTTAATATAATTTTGAAATAACTAAATTTTTATTATTATTTTAATAGCCTTATGAGATTTAAAATCTATAGAATAAGTTTTAGTATTTTTTTTAAAGAATCTTTATTATTTAAATTAAATATCTCTAAATCATTTTAAGTAATTATCTACTTCTTATTATAGAATTTTATTATTAAAAGTATAATTCTATAAGTAGATAATGCTAACTAGAAGAGTATTATTATTTAGAGTATTTTCCTACTTTTTATAATAAAATTTACATTATTCAAAGGATAGTTTTCTTAGCAAATAATGCTAACTAAAAGAATATTATTATTTAGAATACTTTCCTATGTTTTGTCACAGCATAACAAAGGAGCAAAGTGGCATAAGGAAGAATAGAATACTAAGGTAACCTATTGCCTTAGTATAATAATTTAGAGTAATATATTATTTTCTTTACTTTAACATATAATAAGGAGTTGTTATATACTAATAAAAGACTAGGCAACTCCTTTGATAAATAAGTTATTCTACCTTATATATACCTCCTTTCTACTTTAGAATTTTATAAGATCATAGCATATTAATATTATTAACTCTATTAATATATGCTTTGCTTTTGCTATTATATAATTCTAAAGTTAATCCTCCTTTAGCCTTATAAGGTGATATAATATACTTAGCAGAGGACTAATACCCCTTTAGAGATATCTTCTATTAACCTTCTCACCTTAAGATCTCAATATATAATATCACCTTATAAATTAGCCTTATAGTTGGTCAATAGACTGCTATTATTTTATATGTTTAATATTTAATACCTTCTTAAATTAAAACTCAAAAGAAGAGCTAATAGGCTTAGCTTTAAAAACTTACTAATAGTTAATATACCTTAGCTAACCCAAAAAGAAACTAAAAGACTGCTTATTAAGGAGTATTCTAATAATAGTATAATATAAGATATTATCTTAGAAAAGAACCTTTATAATCTCACCAACTTATATTTAACTTAGGTTGATAAAAACAAAGTCTTTACCCTAGCAGCCCTTTAGGGCTAAGGGACCTTGCTTCGCCATAGTCTAAGTGTATATAATTAGTTTTATTAATACTAAGTAATAAATAGATTTATTATTAATTAGCTGATAGCCTATTGCTAGCGCTAAAATCTATAGCCCTATATAAGCTCTAGGATAGATTTTCTAGACCTTAAGTTGCGTATTTTCGAATTTAAGCCTATATAGCTTTCCCAGCCTTCTTCTTGCAGGTCTATAATTATTAGCTCTGCTTCTTAGGTAGCTTAGAGGAATAGGAACACCAACCTATAGAGCTTCCTTAGCTTCCCTAGCCTTCTTCTTCTTACAGATCTATAATTATTAGCTCTGCTTTTCGAGTAGCTTAGGGGAATAGAGACACTAACTTAGAGCTTTCTTAGCCTTCTTCTTCTTGCAGATCTATAATTATTAGCTCTGCTTCCTATGTAGCTTAAGGAAACAAATATGTAGAGCTTTTCTAGCCTTCTTCTTGCAGATCTATAATTAATAGCTCTGCTTTTCGAATAGCTTAGGAGAATAAGGATACTAACCTAAAGCTTCCTTAGACTTCTTCTTCTTATAGGTCTATAATTATTAGATCTGCTTTTCGAGTAGCTAAGGGAAGTAGTAGATATAGTAAGCTTTATTGCAGATCTTCCAAAGGCTATAAATTCCCTTCCTTTTGCTAATAAAGAGTTTATTGCAAGAGTATAATATATATTTTCCTTCTTTAGCTATTATTATATATATAATGCTCTTTCGATAACCTTTTGCGCTTATATTAATTCGAATCATTGGGTATTTGCAATAGTAGATAAAAGGCTGCTTTAGCATTATATAACTCCCTAAGATATAGTTAATATATAGCTAACAAATAGGAATTAATATATAGTATAAGAGTACTTATAAATCTTATTAAACCTTCTAAGCAAATCTTCTATAAGCTAATTCTAATTATATTAGCAGTAGAATTATAAACTATTGCTTTTAGTATAATAATAAAAGCAAAGCTATAAGGGTAAAAGTAGCATATGAGAATCTTATAAGAGTAGAAACAACTTATTTATAAGCATATAAGAATATATAATAATAGTAGTATCATAGCATAACAAAAAAGGCGCAAGGTGGAATAAAGTACTAAGACAACCTATTATCTTAGTATAATGATTTAGGATAATATACTATTTTTCTTTGCTTTAATATATGATAAGGGGTTATTATATGCTAATAGAGGACTAGGCGACGCCTTTAATAAATAGGTTATCCTACCTTATATCTATTCTCTTATTACTTTAGAATTCTATAAGATTATAGCATATTAATCTTATTAATTATATCAACATATGCCTTACTCTTACTATTATATAATTCTAAAGTCATTTCCCTTTAGCCTTATAAGGCAATATAATATACTTAGTAGAGGACTAATACCCTCTTAGAGATATCTCCTATTAACCTTTTCACCTTAAGATCTTAACATATAATAACACTTTGCGAATCTACCTCTTTATGACTTAATAGACTTCTACTATTTGATATACTTAACATTTAGTATCTTCTTAAATTAAAACCAAAAAGAAGAGCTAATAGACTTAGCTTAAAAAACTTACTAATAGTTAGTATTTCTTAGCTAACTTAAAAAGAAACTAAAAGACTATTTGTTAAAGAGTATTCCAATAATAGTATTATATAAGATGCTATCTTAGAAATAAACCTTTATAATCTTATTAACTTATATGCAACTTAGGTCAACAAAGATATTAGACTTTGCTATCAACTCTAGTAAACTTTCACTTAGAGAGAGAATACTTATATTTCCTACTAACTAACCTCTACTAAGTAACTAATCAACTACTTTAATTATTCCCTTAGGCATTTATGCTTCTCTTCCTAATAATATAACTATAAGGTTAGCTAGCTTAGCATAAGCTACTACTAAGAGTTTCCTTAACCTTATATACTCTTTTACTTAGACTAACTTAAAGAGCAAAAGGGATAAACTATTTAAGCTCTTTAATTTATATACTTAGAATAAGAAATATTCTTAATACTTAAAAGATTAACTTAAAGTAAAAGAATAACTAATGAAGCACTTTTGCTAATATGCCAACTAATAAACATTTATAATATATACTCTTTAGGAATAGATTAATTAAACTAAAGTCAACTAACCTCCTTTTGCATCCACCTTCTATTATAGCAATTAACCCTAAGACTTCTTAGCTAAGAGTATAACTTATAATAAAAGCATATAATCTGCTAATAATCTTACTCTTTACTAATAGCCTTATCTAGCTAAAATAAAGACACTAAGTCCCTTCTTTAGCAAAGAAGAACTAAAGGTTAAAGATTAAATCTTTAATATAAAGCAAAAGATAAATATTAATTATATTAAGTTTCCTACTAATATAATAGCTTTAGCATATGCAATTAGCCTAATAATTAGTAATATATATAGCCTTATTTGAGACTAATTAGCTAAAGGATCTATTAGACAAATCTACTTTACTCTACAACTCTTCCAAATATTGCAATAAGCATATAAAGTTAGCTAGAAGACTAAGAAACAAAATGCTAAAGACTAATAGAATAAGTTGCATTAGGATAATTCTACCTTTTCTACCTTTTAGGTAGAATTCTATTGCCTAGTGTTAAAACTTAATAAATTAACTAATAAGCAATATAAGGCATTATAGGATAAAGTATAAGTCTTCTTATTAGAATAATTATTAGATAGGAAATTCGACTATCCTAAGGATTTAGCTAATTAGTTTATAAATAAGAAGAATAAGCAATTACATTTATCTTTATAATATATTAATCATATAGAACCTAAGTAGAAACTAAGACTAACTATCTAATCTACTTTACTCTAATAAATAGGACTAACCTAATAGGAATCCCTTTAGACTATAAAAGTTTAGGATTCCTTAGCAAAGAACTTTTAGCCTTACTCTTTTTAGGCCTCTAAATAAAACCTTTCTACTAATAGATAAGCTATCTCTAATAATATATATTACAAATATAATAAGAAAGAGTACTTTGTAAAGAACTACCTTAACTAAAATAAGATTATGCCTATCAAAGAGGAAGCATCTAATAAAACTATAGAAAATAATAATCAGCTATATATTAAAAACAATTATACAACTAACTTAGAAAATAAGTTGCTCTAAGAGTATAAATATCCCTCTTAGAGTATAACTAACACTAAGAAGCAGTCGACTTAAGAAAGCTAATTAGTAGAAAATAATTCCTATTAAAATGCTATCTTCAATATAAGAATAAGTATATAGACCTTAATACTCTAATCAACTATAAAGCTAATATGTTAAGTATAATCAATCGAAAAAAGCTAACCTTTCTAGCTAAGTTATTATACCCTTTAACTTACTATCTTAAATAGCTAATACTATTATAAGGATTTAATAGATAACCTAATAAAGCTATTAAATATATTATCTAATGCGACTTTACTATTAATAACTATACCTTTAAAGACTAATATCTTTTAGCTGCTAACCTAAGGTTGTGTAATATAATAATAGGTTGTAAGTAGTTAGTAGAAAATAATATTATAGTTGATTATTATCAAAAGAAACTTTACTAGCTAATAATATACTAATTAGACTAATAGGATGCTATATGATAAGACTAAGCTTTTGACTTTATCTTAACTAAAGTACTTCCTTTATTAATCAACTAACCCCTTATATTAACAAATAACTAAGCTAAGCTAATTTAGGACTTTGCAATTTGATTAGCTATCTACTAAAAGCATAAATAAGAGTTAAAGCTAAATATTATCTTAACTACTAAGCTAACTAGTCAAATTGCTATTATTATTATGCTAATCTTTAAGGCTAATATATAATAAACCAAATTATTAGTTAGTATAATAACTATAGTAGAATTAGACTATATTCTTAAGAAATAATAACAACCTAAGGAAGAAATATACTTTATTAATAAAGATAATCCTAATGCATTAAGGAATTAAGTTGATATAGAATCTAATAAGTCAACCTAATTGCAAAAACACTTATTAACCTTTCTATATAACTTAACTAAATGTTTTTCGAAAACTATAGCTAATATATTACCTTCTTTTAAGCTAATCAACTATAAGATTAAGTTTAATAGACTTAAACTAATAATAAAAACAACTTACTTATATAAAATAAGTAAACTAAAGTTGGAAAAAATAAGAGAATATCTAATTAATAATCTAAAGAAAGGATTTATTAAACTATTCAACTCCTTTTACTTATCGCTTATCCTATTTGTTAAGAAGCTTAATAGTAGTCTCTAATTCTATATTAACTACTAATAATTGAATTCCCTTACTAAGAAAGATTAGTATCCTTTACCTTTAATCACTAAGACCTTTGATTAGCTAGCCTATTCTATTATATTTACTAAGCTTAATATGCAATATATATTCTATTATATTCTTATGAAACTTAGCTTTATAACCTAAGCTGCCTTTAGGATGCAATATAGCTCTTTTGAACTAATAGTACTACTATTTAGGTTATATAATAGACTTACTACCTTTTAGTAATATATTAATATTATCCTAATAAAGTATTTAGATGATTTCTACTTTATCTATATTAATAATATCTTAATCTTCTTAAAGAATCACTAGGAATATTAATACTATATATAGTTAGTCTTAGAATAACTCTATAATATAAGCTTATAAGTTAATATTAATAAATGTAAGTTTAAGGTAACTAAGACTAAGTTCTTAGGCTTTATTATTACTAACTATAATATAAAAGTCAATCCTATAAAAGTATTAATAGTATAAGATTAGAAACTACTAATAACTAAATAATAGGTTTAGTTATTCCTAAGGTTTTACAACTTCTACTAGAGATTTATTAAAGCTTATAGACAAATTATCTAACTATTAAACCACCTTATAACTAAAGATATATTATCTACTTTTACATTAGATAAAAAGCAATAAGATTCCTTCTAATAGCTAAAGAAAAGACTCTTAACTATACTTATACTTTTATATTTTTAGAACTATTAATCTACTTAAGTGGAGACTAATTATTCTAACCTAGCTGCTATAGGAGTATTAACTTAGAAAAGTAGGAAAGACAACTAATAGCATCCTATTACCTTCTTCTCTAAAAGCCTATATAATACTAAGACTTATTATAAGATATATAATAAAGAGATGCTTACTATAATCTTAGCTCTATAAGAATAAGATATAGAATTATATAGTATATTAAAGTTCCTAATCTTAATAGACTATAAAGTACTAAAGTATTTTAGGTTAAAGAAGCTTCTTAATAAGAGATAAATCTAATAAATAGATATATTATTTAAGTATAATTATAAGATTACCTACCAACTAAGCAAAGAAAATACTATTGCTAATATACTCTTTTAAAAAGATAAATTAATGCTAACCCAAAAGATAGCTAAAGAAGTAGAGTAAACTTATCAACTCTTTCACCCTAATAGCATTATAGCACCTATCAAATTCCCTAAAGAACTTACCCTAAGCATTAACTCCATTTGAATAACTAAATAGGTCTTATAAGCAAATTGCTTAGAACTCCTATTAAAAGACAATTAAGAAAAAGCAGTAAAGAATAAGAAGCTATAGTTAATGCTCTCTAATAGGTTACTATTATATAATAATAGGCTAATTATCCCTAAAGAACCTAATAACCTATATATTTAACTCCTTTAGCATATTTATAATAGTATTATAATAGCCTATCCTAATAGGATAAAGATAATTAAATTAGTATAATAGTACTATTAGTAGCCTATATACTAATAAGATATAAAATACTATATAGCTAATTACTATAATTATTAATAAGCCTATAAGCTTTGCAATAAAACTCTAAGGCTACTTAGACTCCTTCCCATCCTACTAAGGATATAGGATAATTTGTTAATAGATTTTTATACCTTTAGTTCTATTAGCAATAGCTATAATACTATTTTTATTATTATTAACTATTTATCTAAGCAACATATTAGTCTACTAATATTAAAAAAAGCTATAGCTAAAATAGCTGCCTTCTTATACTACTATTATATATAGAGATTTTATAATAGTCCTTTAACTATTATTAGTAATAAAGGACTATAGTTTATCTTAGACTTTATAAATAAACTATTTATTTTATCAAAGACTAAACTTTAGCTTTTAATAGCTAAGTATACTTAGATAGACAGATAGACTAAAATCATTAATTAAATAATTAATATACAACTTTATCCTTTTATTAACTACTTCTAAAATAATTAGGCTAATTTACTTCTTATATTAGATGCTGCTAAGGCTATTTACCCTTATAAGTCTACTAGCTTATTATCCTTTATAGTTAACTATAAGTATAAACTAAAGTTAGATTTTAACTAAATATTAGCTACTTAAAAATTTAATACTATTAAGGAAAAGCTAAATCAATAGAAAGCTTAAGCTTAAGCTAAGAGAATTAATAAAGTAATATACTTTGCTTAAGAATTAATAGCTAAAGCTTAAGAGAAATAGTTATTCTAAGCAAACAAAAAGCAATATACTTCCAACTTTAGGCTAAGAGACTTTATTTATATTACTAAGAAATCCTAAAGAACTAATCAACCCTCTAATAAACTTAATTTCCTTATTATAAGATTATTTAGAATCAAAAAGATAGTCTATTATTTATATAAAGTAGAGTTATTAGAATCCTTCTAAATTCATAATATATTCTATGCTAATAGACTTCATAAGGCTGCTACTAACCCTCTTTTAGGATAGATTAACCCTTATAACCACTTATTAAAGTAGATAGCTATTTAAAGTAGAAAGTCAACTAAATCTTATTATCTAACATATGAAATAAATAGCTATACTATAAAGTTAGCTAAGTAGAATAGGACTTAGATGACTAATAGTATTCTACTACTAATTTTAAGAATTCTGCTTCTCTAATCAAAAGATATTATAATACTCACTTTGATGCACTTAAACTATTAGTCCAACTAGATAACTAGTTATAGGCTACTTAGAATAATAATACTAATTCTAACTATCCTTTTGACAACTAATTAGTAAAAATTAGTATTTATTAGCAAAGACAAAGAAAGAATTAGGCTTCCTTAGTCCTCCTTCGACCTAATATATGCATATGTTATATAAGGCTTAAATTACTTCCTTTATTTACTTAAAGAATTTCACCTTTGCTCTTTTTCTTTATTTCTTACTTAGCGCCTTATTAGTAGTAAGGCTATTTAGCACCCTTCTTTATTTGATTCTTTTATTTAAACTTAAAGGTATCCCTTTGAAAATAACTATTTACTACCTTCTCTTATAACCTTAAAAATCCCTCCCAAATTCACTACTATAATACTAACCCTATAAAAAATCTACCCTAGCAACTATTACTATAAGTATACTACTCCTTATAAGCTCTATAAGCAACCTATATAATTAGAATAATAATGCTATAACCTTAGCTTTAGCTATAAACCTTATACTAGGATCTGCTATTAACCCTCTGCTTAATATAATAATAATAGACTATAGCTTTAAAGAAATTATAGCATTAGTAGATATACTTAATAAGTTGATAATAGTAGATACTAGCATATTTAATCAAATAATTAAAGACACTTAAGAAATACTCTAAGATAATAACCTTATCTTAGAAGCTTATAATAAGCATAGATTAGATAGACTAAGAACCCTTATTGCTAAAGCTGCCTTAGCTGCTGTAACCTCAGCCTAAAACCTTATTAATAATAATAACCTCTACTCCTTAGAGCTTCCTGCTATTCTTAACCTACTTTAGCTATTAGTTGCTTAGCCTAATAAACTAATAACATCTAATAAAGATAATAATAATAATAATAATAATAATAATAATAATAATAATAATAATAATAAAGACAACTAGTGATTTAAGAGTATAAAAACTGCTATAAGTGAGAATTTGGAATAAGCATTATAGCAATAATAAGAAGAAGTCAATAAGGTAGATTAGGGTTAGGGTTAGGGTTAGGGTTAGGGTTAGGGTTAGGGTTAGGGAATAGTAAAGAGGCAAAAGGAGCTTTAGAAAAAGCTTTAATTAAAGCTTAGGAGTTAGTAGATAAGGCTATAATTGAATCTTATCTAAAGAGCCTTTATAGAAGGCAAGATGCAGTTATTGCTGCAAAAGGATAGTATATTAAGTATTAGAAGAATAAATTGCTTTTTATATTAAAAGAATACTATTTATAAATCAGATTCTTACGTCTTATAGCATAATTATTAGTAGTTGTAAACTAATTATAATTTTATATACTTGATTTTTTTCGCTAGTTTAAAAGTACCAGATACTTATGGCATAGTACTATACATTTTGCATTTGGGACCTAATACCCGGGAGGAAGAGTAAGACGTCTCGTTTCATGTGCTCGTATATCATGTTTCGTAGTCGCTGAAGCATTTATCCATGCACACACACATATATATATATATATATATACACACACATATATATGTGTGTAACATATACCAAGTTCCTCTGCTATCAACAATAACCCCCTCTACCTCCCCAACACGCTTCTCAACCAAGTCCGACATAGCAATCTCCGCCATGAGGCATTCGATCATCGTCGTTCTGGCTCAGGCCCTCGCTGCGTACGCCTTCCCCAGACACTGCACTGATGGAGTTTTTGATCTGGGCACGGGCGGCGACCAGTGCATCGGTGTAAGGCATACATACAGACCTCTCCGCATCCCAAAACACGTGCTTGATCATCATACTAACTTGCGGACGTGATCAGGAAAATTTGAACGCTTACTGTGTAGGTTTCAACGCGCTCGGAGATTGACTCGTGAGGAACACCCCTCTGACCCTCCCGAACGTCAAATAGTGTAGGAAAACCCGACCGGCCCCTTCCAGAATCCCATGCAGTGCAAGCCGGTGTTGAACTATCTCGAGGAGGACACATATCCCGACTGCGCGGATGGGCAAGGGGTAAGTTTCCCGGAGTCTCAGGAACCTGATGATACCAGACGCTGATGGCTAATGCTCTTCGTTACAGACCGCCTACTGCGTAAGGATCCAAGTCAACCGGTACAGAACAGAATCCAAGCTAAAATCTCTTAGTGCTATTAGTGCGAAGCATAGACACGCGATACTGTTACTCGTGTAATCGGTGTACCTACCCTTGGCATATTTGCGTCTTTCCTAATTACAGATCAGAGGCGGGCATCTCTGTATCGCAATACTTCTTGTAGCTCGGCTCGGGTTCACAGTCAATCCCATACCTTGCGCTACCCATCTTTCTTCGACTCGCCCTCTCACACTCCTCGTCTACTTTTGGGCGACGGGATCGGTAGAGGGAAGTCACCGCAGAAATATCACTGCAAAGTACCGAAGCCAACTAGATAGAGAAGCCGAAGAAAGTCATATCACACAAGCAATCAAGATACAAATACTGCAAGCGTGGCCTGAGAATGCTAGACCTAACAGCTTGCAAACACAGTGAACTATTGTTCTAGATCACTAACCCGAGGCAGGTGAGATTGTAGGTAGCGGGAATGTGGCATCAGAGTCGGCAATAACGAGCAGGGTGACTGCTTGTGCGCTCCGCTTCGAGCGTTTCGGGGATCCGTCTCGCTGTGAGTTGTGAGAAACATAACAAATGTGACTCGGGGTTAACCTTGGCGAGCCATAATATCTCTGTGACAGCACTATGTCTAGTAGATACCTCTTGCCAGGTCCAAGCTGAGCTTCTTGTTCACGTCGGAGGCTCACTATGGAGTGGGTGACTTCCCAATATTTCATATCTGCGGCTTGAGCCAGTCCGGGCACAGACCCGCGAAGACACAACGACAGCAAGAAGCACCCAAGAGGCCAAGTATCATTGAAGTCATCACAACTTACGGGAGGGAGTGGTCTCTGACGAGAATTACCATGAGCACCGCAATCATTGTTTGGGTGACAATCTCAGAAATTCCAATAAACATAGCGCTCAAACGCAGACGTACTATCCCCCACACCAGCAAAATCCCCTCAGCCGCCGGCCCACCTATTTCTTCTCGGCATTCTGCCCCACAAACATCGTCCGAAGCCTGCTCTTTGCCAGGACCGCCTCACTGAGCGACCAGAAACTGCCGCTGGTCAATAATTCCAGCACCTGCAGGCTGGCCTCCAATTCTCTGGTGATCCAGTTGCGGATCTCAATCGCGACAAGCGAGTCAAGCCCATACACCACAATCGCCTTGCTCGGGTCCATCTCCTCGCGTGGTACCATGAGCACCGCTGACACCTTCGTCATCAAGCCTTCACAGATGAGCTCAATGGCTTGCTGGCTGGACTCAGCAGCCTCCAATGCAGCGCCGAGCGAGACAGCAGCATTAGGCGAAGAAGCCGAGAGCTCACTCGCCTCGGCTTCCGCCTTGTCCTTCAAGTGCTTGAACTTTGCATCTTCGATCCAGAAAAGGCTATCCTTGGCCTCGGACGCTATCTTCAACCCCGTAATGCAATGCCCGCCACACGTGTTGCCTATTTTCCCCGTCACTGCTGCCGCAATAAGCGCCAGTACCTCCTTCTCTGAAATCATCTCCGATCCCAAGTTCCCCGCTATCTGCGCCACACGCTCCGCAGATCCCTCGGCAAGGTATCCGGCGTCTGAGACGGGGGCAAGGTCGATGGAGGATGCGGGCAGACCGAGCGTGTGTCTGTGTTGGGCAAAGGCGTTGAGGAAGCAGTTTGCGGCAGCGTAGGCGGCCTGCCCACGGTTGCCGACTGTGCCGGCGGCAGAGGAGAGCAGGATGAAGAAGGAGAGAGGTGTGTTCAAGAGGGCATTGTGGAAGTTCCAAGCGCCCGAGACTTTGGCTGAAACGACAGATATCCATTGAGAGTGTGTCATTTT